>VDFB02149257.1:139480-253496 GCA_007258455.2 Sequoia sempervirens | reverse complement strand
TCAAACCATCTTCAATTGGAATTCTTTAAATGGAACCTTTTAAGGCTTAAATCATTATATTTTCTAAAAATATGTGATTTCAGCAAAAATCAGATCCTCCCAGAAATTGTAAACCAGCTTTGTGGGATCACCCACACGGTTGAGTGAACTGTGGTGGAAATATTTGTTTCATTGAGATTGTATTCTTTGTGTAACATCTCTCTTATATCTTCTTTATATCTTTGTGGTAGTGAGTCCTCTGGGTGGTTAACCCTTTTTGGATAGTGAGTCCTTGTTATGGCAATGAGCCTTATTAGGCAGTGAACCTTTTGTAATCAGTTTTGATATTCTCTATAGTGTGAGTTAATCCTCACCATGGTTTTTCCCTTATTGGGTTTTCCACATAAATTTTATGTTGTTGTGTATTTGTGATGCTTTTTAGTTTTTTCCTTTGCATTGAATGTTTAACCATTTAGCAGAGTAATAATTTAAGTTTTAGTGAATATTCTAAGGATTAAATTTTCTACAACTGATTCACCCCCCTCTCAATTTTCTTGTTCAATAATTGGTATCAAATCTTGGTTCCTTGGAGAAGAGATTAACCGCTTAAGGAAGGTCTAGGAGGGTTGGAAATGTTACTTATGAGTATCTACATTTTGATGGAACTAATTATGCTATCTAGAAAATATTGATGGAAGAATATCTGGAGTATTGTGGATATGATGTGGAGAAATCTTACAAGACTCCCTACACTCCTCTTGCTAATGGTCTGAGTACAGCTGATTAGATCAAGGCACATGAAGTGAACAATAAGGCGAAGTTCATTTTGAAGAATAGTCTTGTACATTATGAGCTAATTAAAGTTAAAAACCTAAAGTCTGCTAAAGAGGTCTAGGATACTTTAGAAAATGTGCATAAAGGTGATGAAAAGGTCAAAGAATCAAAATTACTGAATTTGGAGACACAACTTGAGCTCCTATATATGTCTAAAGATGAGAATGTTAAAGCCTATGTATAGAGATTGGATGAGGTAGTAGCTGGAATGTGAGGACTTGGTGCTACAATATTGAATCCATAATTGTAAAGAAGATTCTTAGAACTCTCTCTGATGCATACAGTGAAATGGTATATGCTATTGAAGAACATATAGACTACAAGACTTGCACTAAAAATTAGTTATTGGGAACTCTGACATCTTATGAGATGAGAAAGCTGAACTTGAGAAATGGATCCAAATTAGAAACTAATTTTAAGGCTACAAAAGTTAGAGATCCAGATGAAGAAAATCTTGATGAAGTAGAAGCTAACTTTGTGAGAAGAATGAAGAAAGGCTCTAGTAAGTATGAAGGTAAGTTACCCTTAAAATGCTTTATTTGTGGAGGAATAGGTCATTATGCTTTGAGGTGTCTGAAAAGAGATAAGAGGAATAACCAAAGATATGAGAAAGAAAATAAATGTAAGAAGATCAATAGATCATATTATGTGAATGAGGATGCTATTATTTCTGATGAAGAATCTGATTATGGAGATACTAATGACAATGAATGCTTGTTCTTGGCTATAAAATATGAACCTACTTCTACTAATTCTAAAAAATAACTGAAGGAATGCCCTCTGGAGAAGGAGAAAAGTGAAGGTACTGTAATCTCTGCCCTACATGCTAAACAAGAAAATAAATATTGGGTTGTTTATAGTGGTTGTTCACATCACATGACTGGTGATAAGAGTAAGTTTTTTAAACTTGAAAAATATGATGGAGGATTAGTTATGTTTGGAGATGATACTAGTGCTAAGATTTGTGGGATAGGCTTAGTAAGTTTTGATGGCAAGCATAATAATGATGATGTCTACTATGTTAAGGGATTAAGGAATAATATTTTGAATGTTGGAAAGATGTGCAGTAAAGGATATAGTCTTGTATTTAAGGATAAAAAGTGTGAGATTAGGAAAGACTCTGGAACAATGATTGCAGCAAGAAAGAAATATGAAGTAAATATATATCAACTTAATGGTACTAATGGATGATGCTTTATGACTCAAATTAATGATAGTTGGCTATGGCATTAGAGAATGTGTCACATGGATTTTGATAACTTGGTGACGATTAGTGCAGTACAAGTCATGAGAAATTTACCAAGGATTACAAACCCTGTTAATGCTATTTGCGGGAATTGTTAGTTTGGAAAGCAACCAAGAAATCATTTTAGATCAACGGAGCAATCTACTATTGGACTACTGGATTTAATTCATATAGATCTCTATGGTCCTACAAGAGTGATAGGTCTACAAGGTGAAAGTTACTTTATGCTTTTGATTGATTATTAATCTAGGTATACATGGGTTACATTTCTTAGAGAAAAGTTTGATGCATTAGATAAATTCAAGACATTCAAAGCTATGGTTGAGAATGAGGTGAATTTGAGAATAAAATGCTTAAGGTCTGATAGAGGTGGTGAATTCACTTCCCATGAGTTTAAGATGTTTTATGAAGTTCATGGAATAGAAAGAAAATTATCTACTCTGAGAACTCCTCAGCGGAATGGAGTTGTTGAAAGGAAAAAAAAACAATTCAAGAAGTAGCTAGATCAATGATTATTGAAGCTGGTCTACTAAAAGTTTACTAGAGAGAAGCTATTCACACTATTTTTTATGTATTCAATCAAATTCAATCAAGAGAAAACAGTACAAAGAATCCATATGAGCTATGGCATGGAAAAATTCCTACTGTTAAGTATTTCAAGGTATTTGGAAGCAAATGTTATATCAGAAGGGATGAAGAAAATTTAGGAAAGTTTGATGCAAGAAGTGATGAAGGTATTTTACTTGGATATTCTACTAAAATAAAATCCTATAGATGTTTCAATAAAAGATTGAGGAAGATTTTAGAAAGCTCAAATGTGAAGGTTGATGAAGCAATGAAGAATTCAATTGATGTTGATGGATATGTATCTGATGAACCCGATTGTGTAAGGATTGAAGAAATTATGGAAGAACAAGAGAAGAATGAGCAAGAGAAGTAGAATGAAGAAGAAGAAGAATAAGCTATGGTGGTGTCCCCCAAGACACTTAAGTATGTGCACACAAATAATTAAGAGAATCAAATCATTGGAGACAAGACAAAAGGAGTATTGACAAGAAGTAGAGTTGTTGCTGGTGAGATAAATCTATGTTTACTTTCTGAAATTGAACCAAAGACTGTAAGTGAAGAATGTAAAGATGAGCATTGGATGGAAGGTATTAAAGAACTTATATAGATTGAGAAGAATCAAACTTGGGAATTGGTCCCAAGACCAACAGACAAAAATATAATTGAATCAAAGTGGGTATTCAAAAATAAGTTGAAAGAGAATGGAGAAGTGGTCAGAAATAAAGAAAGGGTTGTGTGTAAAGGATACTCACAAGTAGAAGGAATATATTTTTAGGATACTTTTGCTCTAGTGGCAATAATGTAAGCTATTAGGATGTTTTTTAGTTTTTTTTTTCTCATAAAGATTTCAAGGTCTATCAAATGGATGTTAAGTCTGCATTTTTGAATGGTGAGCTAGAAGAAGAGGTCTACATGGAACAACCAAAAGGATTTCAATTGTCAGATCAACCGAATATGGTCTACAAATTGTAGAAATATTTATATGGATTGAAGCAAGCTTCTAGAGATTAGTATGTAAGTTTAGACAAATCTTTGATTCAACAAGGTTTCAACAAAGGTATGAAAGATAGTAATCTATATTTTAAAATTGAAAATGACAAAATCCCTATTATGGTTGTATATGTTGATGACATTATTTTTGGAGGAAATGAAACTATGTGTAATATGTTTGTGGAAGAAATGCAAAAGTAATTTGAGATGTCTATGTTTGGAGAGATGAATTTCTTTCTTGGGCTAAAAATTAATCAAACAGAGAAAGGGATTTTTATTTCACTATCTAAGTATGTGAAAGAGATGTTAAAGAAGTTTGGGATGGATGGTTCTAAACCGGTATGCACTCCTATGGTGCCTAGTTGCAAGTTAGGTAAATATGATGATTCACCTAAGGTTGATCAGAGTAAATAAAGATCTATGATCAGAGGTTTATTGTATTTGACTACTACTAGACTAGATATTATGCATGTAGTTTGTCTTGTGGCTAGATTTCAAGAAGATCCTATGGAAACACATGTTGTTGCTATTAAAATGATATTTAGATATTTGAATGGAACTCCAAATTATGGCTTATGGTATCCTAGGGATACTGAATTGACATTAAGTGCTTCTACAAATGCAAATTGGGTTGGATGTGTAGATAACAAAAAATGTACAAGTGGTGGTGCGTTCTTTCTTTGTTGTAGATTGGTAGCTTGTTTGAGTAAAATGAAAGATTCAGTTTCTTTATCTACTATTGAAGCTGAGTATATTACTGATGTGTCATGATGTACATAAGTTTTATGGATGAAACAAATGTTGAAAGATATCAAAGTAATGTATGATGATCCTATTTCTATCTTCTCTGATAATATAAGTGTAATTAACATTTCAAAGAATCCAATGATGCACTTGAGGAAAAAGTATATATCTATTAGGCATCATTTCTTGAGAGAGAAGGTTGTGGAGAATGAAGTAAAGCTTGAGTATGTACCTACAAGGTATCAAATTACTAAAATATTTACCAAGGATCTTCCTAAAGATACTTTTGAGTATCTCCAGGAGAAGTTAGGGGTCATTGCCCCTCCCTTCTTGAACTAGATGCATATGGAGATGCATCAATATGGTGGGTCTATGGATCTATTTTTCTTCTAGACTGATGTTTTGGTGGCTACCTCTTAGGGGGAGTAGGTAGTTCCATGTGTTGTCATTGAAAGAGTATTCTATTTTTTTAATGTCAAAGGGGGAATCAACGTAAAACATCTTTTTCCTTTTCCATTGATGTCAAAGGAGGAGATGAGGAAGATGTGAAAAAAAAAAAGATTAGCTATTGAGATGAGGAAGATGTAAATTATCTACTAAGAAGGACAAACAAAAATCAAAATCATTAAAAGTGTGTTCAGAGCTAGTACATTGTATTTGATGGTTTTTCACATCATGTGTTTCCACAATGACAAAAGGAGATTTTTGTAAGAATGAAGGTTTTTTCATTGATGTGAACTAGTTAACAAGTTATCATTTGGTTGTTGTTGTCATTAATGTCATGGATTCAAGTTATGTTGGATCTCGCTTGTGTTTATGGTTTGTCCTTGATGACAAAATTTCTATCCACTTTGAAATGTCTGAGTTGCCTATCGGCAAGACATTTTAGATGTCATGGCAATTTAATTTATCTTACAGGCTGTTGTCGGCAAGACTTCTCTTTGTTTCGATGACAAAATGTGTTCTTTATTGGCATATGTAATATCGTCACAATAAGGTCTTATCGATTTCCTTATGTCTCCCCGACCCACTTTAGAATAAAGTATATCAACATAAGTTTGGCCCTTGGGCTGAGGTCATAGCGAAATCATATTGTCTCCCCGACTAGTGCTTATGAAGTTTCATTGGCAAGAGCTGAGCGGTTTTAGAATAGGTCTTGGTGAAGTGGTTTTGTCTTACCAAACATCACATGGAGGAGTTTTCTTCATCCAAACATAATGTATTTAATATATTGTCTCTCCAAAGATTTTAAGTCTCACCAATTGTTGCATTGAATGTCTTATCGGAATAAGGTTACTGCTTCGGTGAAATGTTATATTGAATGTGCAATGTCACACTAACCTTGGTGGATGGATACTTTTTAGTAAGAGCTTGTGATACTCGAAGGGAGGTCTTAGCGACTCTGAGTGAATGAAGTTTTTTGGTATGACTCAAGCTTTCATCGAGAGGTCTCCCCGATATTGGTATGTTATCATGACCCTCATAAGATAGAAGGGTGAATCGGTGAGAGAAACATTATGTTACAGCGACATAAAGGGGTAGGCTTATCAGTGGTTTCTATCGGTGTGAGAACTTTAATGTCTTGGCGATCTATTGTGAGCTCAGGATGTTTCAGAAAAACAAGGGGTAGTCTATATAGTGTCTCCCCAACTATGTATTGTCATGGTGACTTGGAAATAACAAAGGCCTTCGGCATAGGTATTGAATTGTCATGGCGACAATGTGTATCAAGTGACTCTCGGCAAAAAATTATGAAGTCTACAAGAGGTCTCTCCGATATCCTTTGGTCATAGCGATAGTGAATGAAACTAAAGGGCATCTCGGTGAGAAGTTTCCTTATGTCTCAGCGAATGAATAATACTCTAAGGAAGCCCATCGATGTAACATGATGCATTTGTTATGTCTTCTCCCCGACTCTGATGTGTCACAGTGAAAGTGATAACTAAGGGGATTTTTTGGCATTAAAGTTTCCTTTGGCATAACATTATAGCGATGGAAAAGGAGAGATTAGGGAAAAGATGAAATTCATTATTGTTTCTGTAATGAATGGTATGGCTGCTTATGATTGGTGCACCTCACTGGCTGGAAGCTCGACAGTTGTTGAAGGAAATCTTGGCAACAGCAAATTCTATCTGATATTCATGTGTTTCATACTACACTTACTAGTTTGTATTCACCATTTTAAGGCTCTCTGTATTTCAGTTACGAATGTGGCAAATGATTCCCTGACTGAGTATTGTCATTCATGCATTAGAGGTTATGATTTTCTATGGTGGATAGTTGTGCTTTTTATGTAGAATAATGAACTCATTCATTATAGATTTGTTGAGAAGGGCTCTTAGCTTGGTTGGTTGTTCTGTCATTACTCTTGAAGGAAGTTACCTATCTAGCATGTAAATCAAGATGTATATATATAGAAGTAGAAAATTTAGTTTTCCACTGGACTGTTGATGTAATTCTGAGATAATCATTCCTTGGTTGTATCAAAGATATATGGATAAAACTCTTCAATAAAATCTATATAACAAGATGCAGAGATTGTGAGTTTCTTCTCTATGAGGTATTTTAGGGATTCAGTTATTGAATCTTTAAGGTATTCTATAGATGAGAAAACAGAGAGATATGTGCTTAACTAAAAATAGAGAAACCCTCTGAATCATTATTATTGTTCAAAACATAATTTGAGGGGTTGGTACTCCTTGAGATTGGTGTCTCTAAATGAGGGTTTGTCACTCCTTGAGTGGGTGCTCAAAAATTAGCCTATAATGCATTGTGAATAGTTGATTTTAAGATTAAGCTAGGAAGGCGGTAGGGAGTGGTTTTTATACCCCACGAGGGTTTTCCACTTGGAAAAATATTGTGCCTCTTTGTTCTTCTATGTTCTCTCTATTTTACTATGATGTTGTTTCAGTTCACTGTTGAGTTATTATTTTTCTTAATTCTATTTATGAATGATTACATTCAACTCATGAATGCTTTAATCATAGTGATATTGAGATCAAATCTGAGTTGTGTGTTTGAATATTTGAAAAATTGGTCAAATAGTTAAGACTCTGATTCACCCCCCCTCTCAGTGTCATTTTAACTCCAACACATTCATGGAGAAAAATTACAATTTTGAATACATCCATTCCCTAATACAATAATGTGACAAAATATTCCACCATTCATGGAGGAAGAGCTAAAATAAGAAGAGTCATTGATCATTTTGCTGCCAAGAAAAGATAAATGCATGATGGCCTAAAATAAATAAAATCACAATGAAAACCATAATAAAGGAGGGTAGTCACCTATGAGGATAGTCCTCAATGCAAGGAAAAGATAGTAATAATAAATGGGTTTGAGCAGCATAAATATATTCCAAAGCACTTAATGCATCATCATTGTTTTGGCAAGGTTATATGAGGACAAACCTTAAAAAGAGAAGACAGTTAAATCAATTACACTAATTGAGTTACTAATGAAGACAGTCCTAAATAATAATGCCATTTAAGGATATTCATCAAAGTCATGTGAGGGTAATTAATGCATAAATAGATGAGAGACAGTCATAAGTTTTATGTTTGGGGCAGCATATTAAAGAAAACCACTATCCTAAAAAAATCAATGTTAAAAAGGACAAAGGTTTTGAAGGATGTTTTCAAAAGGGCAGTAATCATCAAAAGAGGGATAACATAATAATTTTCAAACAACATAAAAAGTAGTGGGAAATCATTCATCCATGAGGGCCAATCAATTTAAAGAACAACATATTATGCCTTCTTTTGAGGAATAGTTCATTGACTTCAATATTACAAGCTAATTATAGTCTAGTTACTTAGAAAGAATGTAATGAAAATGCTTAGAGGCGGTGGTTAATGACAATATATAAGACCTCAATGAAGCTTAGAAGAATCTATCTAAAAGCACAATCAATAAAAACTCATTACAAGCATAATTTCTACCAAGTATATTTTATTAAGTTGAGGGAGGCAAAAGAACTATTTTTGACCTATTAATAGAAGTAACAAGTGGCGGGTAAAAGTACAAAGTTTTGTCACACTTTCAACCAGCTTATCAACATGTGAATTTTAGTATTTATAACTAAAAATAAAATTTGGTCAAACACATGATCTAGTAAGATTCATTCTAGATAAGTTAAATATGTCCACAACTTTTCCAACTAAAATTGTTGGCTAAATGCATATGTAGCACCACTTTGAGGCCAATTTACTTAAAAAATGAAATTATTTGAAAAATTTAATGTTTCAACAACTCCTACTAATATAAATAACATTTTTTTAAATATAAAAATACCTTTTGTAAATCCATGAGTGTAGTTTTCAAATAAATATTTATTTTAATAGTTCAATTATTATTAGTACTTTCCATTGGAATGGTACTATTGTAATGAGTTTGGCTTTTTTTAGTTAACTAGTTATTCATAATTTAGTTTTCAACCAATCAAAAACAATATTTAAAAAATAAAAATAAAAAAATTCAATTTTGTAAAGTCAACTTGTAAAATATTTATCTTTACAAATTATAAAAATGATTTCTTGTGCATATGATTGGTTAAAAAATTATGTGTGTTATTGACCCATTTGTAGGGAAAGCAAGGTAAACATTTTTTTAAAGAATGGTTTTTCAGTTTTTGCTTTATAAATTCAATTAAATCTTTCTAAAATAAATAGATCTTACTTATTTTGACTTTTTTTTAAGAATTATTTTTTTCTTTTTTTTAATGTATGTAATTGTTATATTAAAATTAAAGAAAATCTCACAAAAATTAATTAACTATTTTATATAGAGATTTGGATTCACACTCTTAAAATAATAAAATAAAATAAAAATTATATTATTCTTTCCATTAGACTAATATTTTTGTTATCTATGTTTTTAATATTTTATGGTATAATTTAATTATTATATGCTATCCTTCTTCTTTTCATTAATAATTTTTTTTATTATGTATATTTTTAATATTAATTTATATATATAGGTTCTAAAAATAAATTATAACCTATAATATATAGGTATATAAGATAGAACCTCTTTTAATGTAGATAATATTAATTTATATATATAACCTATATTAATGTAGAATTTATATATTATTTCTATTTATATCTTATTTTATTGCAAGTAATATTTTGTAGGTAAATAAGTTAACCTACATTGTGTAGGTAATATATTAATTTATATTATATATTTGTATTAATATATATGATAGGTTATTTTATTTTCTAGGTTCTTCTTTAATCTATATTTTTATATATTAATATATATTATATAAATTATTATGATTTTATCTATTTATATTAATATATATTATAGGTTATATATATTATAATCTATTGTATTTTAACCATCCTTTTTTATTTTAATTGAATCATTCATTTAATTTTCCAATTTATATTTTATATATAATTTTGTCTTTTTTCTCTTGTGAAATTATTATTGGTTTAAGTTTTAGTATATTTTCCTTTATATCTTCATTTCTTTAGTAATTTTGGTAATTGTTCCTCAATTATTTTGTTATATAATTCATCTTTATAATTCTTTTAGAGTTATTTATTAATTGTTTTGAGATATTTAACCTTTAATATTTTTTGATCCATTTTATTTGTGTTATATCATATTATTATATTATTCATTCTTCTGTTATGTCTTCATCATTTTTTTTCCCACTTTCACTTTTACTTCTTTTTTTAATCTCCTCCCTCCTTACCCTCTCCCACCACTTAACTCTTCTTAAGGTAATTTCTACAATCATATTCTTCATTATCCTCTTCTTATGATGAATCATTGAGTTAGGGTTAGGGTGAGGTCATTAGAGTTATTTATTCATTGTTTGAGACATTTAACTTTAACCTTTTTTGATCCATTTATAATTTGTGTTATATCATATTACTATATTATTCATTCTTCTATTATGTCCTCATCATTTTTCACCTCTTTTCACTTTTACTTCATTTTCCAATCTCCTCCCTCCCTACCCTCTCCCACCACTTAACTCTTCTTAAGGTCATTTCTACAATCATATTCTTCATTATCCTCTTCCTACGATGAATTATTGAGTGTGGTTTGAAACATCGATTCAAAATAGCATACACATTTTTTAATCTAGAAGTGTTTACTCTATCATTCATGGACTTTAGAAAAATCATACCATATATAATCATTAATTTGTTAATATTTAACAATTATTGATTTGAATGGAGAGATATAGTCGCACTTGTGTCTACTACAAATCAAATATAATAATTTAATATTATATATATAATTAAAAATAAACAACTTGTAATAAATAATCATTTTAATATATAACAATTTTATATTAATAATAAGAGAAGAAACATTGCCAATATGTAATATCTAAATTTTAATGATTTTTAGAATATATTATATTAATTTTATTTATAAAATTTGTTTAATATATAATAATTTATAATATAACATTTATTAAATATGTTATTTATTTAAAAGCTAATGATTAAAATTAGGTTTATAATTATGGATAGTGTTATGATCATAGTTAGCGTTAGAGGTAGGTCTAGGATTAAGATAATGGTTTAGAATTTATTGGTAGGGTTAGAGTTAGGGATAGGGTTAGGGTTAGGGTTAGGAATAGAATTAGAGGTAGTGTATGAGTTAGGGTTAGTGTTAGATCATTAAAATTACTAATTAACAATACTAAAACACTATAATTAACAAAACTTAAAAAATAAATTATTCACATTAATACAACTTACATTTAATTTTTTTAACAAATCTAAAAAACAATAATTACAAAAAAATTAATAAGAATTCACTCTGCAATCTCCCACTCTGCAATCTCCCGCTTTGCAATCTCCCACATGTTATTTTCAATTTTTTTGACCATGCCTGTTGGATATGGGGAGGACTCTGCCTTGCCTTAGGCTGACCCCCCACCTGATACAAAAAATATTCGCGGCCCTCATGTTTCTGATGGGGCACATGGGAATGTGCAGTTTGTGTCATGTGATTCTAAACTGCATTCTAGGATTCATGCAAATGGGGACAATGGAAGCCTTAAGGGTGTTGAATCTCCCAAGGCTTGCTGGAAGAATTTCCTTATTGGGACTAGAAATAATGCCCACAAGACTATCCTTCCAGACATTCTGCAGTCAGAGGAAGGAATGTAGATTTTCTTACCAAACACGGTCATGGATGAGGTCGCCTCCTTGCTGCATCTTGCATTGGTGGGGATACTTTTGGCTTTTGGGCCTACTATCAACATGGTCCGCAAATGGGATAATGCTCGTTGGAAGCTGAAGGGAAGTGTGATCATCTCTGCTATGCCTGGTAGTTTATTTATCTTCAAATTTGTGGCCAAGGAAGATTTGGTCTATGTTCTCTCGGGCACATGGGATTATGGAAAACATTTCTTGGCTTTAACCAAATGGACGTCAGACTTCAATGCTTCTGTTGAACTCTCTCGCATGGCTCCTATTTGGGTTTTCATGTCAGGCCTTCCATTGGATTTTTGGGATAAATGGATCTTCCATTGGATTGGTAACTCCTTTGGTAGCTATGTTGTTGTGGACAAAGTCACTCTAGCCAAATCCAGGTTAGTTTTCACCTGTTTCTATGTTAATGTTTCCATTAACAAGGCTCTCCCTAGCTTTATAACTCTAAAATCCAAATGGGGAAAATTGACCCAAGCTTTGGTTTATGAAAATGCCACCTTGTTCTATCAAAAATATGGTAAATAAGGTCATGTAATTATACGCTGTAAGGCTTAGACACTGAAGGAACCCTTATGTAAAGGAAAAATCCCTTCCCATTCTTCCAAAGAGTTGGAAGAACAACCCAATACAAGTAATGTGGTGGAGAATTCTAAGTCCAATGAAATGGATGACTATCCATTTATTAAAGGTCTGTATGAGTTGATGAAATCTCCCAACCTTGGGGCTAAGATGAAGCATAATGGAAAGGAATGAGGGACATCCCATGGCTCCATGGAGGATGGGGAAATATACCCTCACAGGGATTTGGGTTTGTATCCTTGTTCTTCTGCTACTAGGGTGGAAGGAAAAACTATCTTGTCTTCATTGTCCCCTGCTTGCATGGACTTTGGGAACAAGAATATGGTGGCTATTGTTGCTCACCAACCACATAATATGGAAATGGAGGAATATGCTTTTACTGCTCTACAACAGTTGGAGATTAAGATTGTTACCCCTATGAAGCCTAGGAAGGAGGATGACACCTTGTGCATCTTTTCTTCCCAACCAATTGGTGGGGAGGAACTTGCCAAAGAAGTCACTAAATATTTCATTCTCACTTCATACTCTAAATCCTCTGCCTCTAAATCCTAGTTTGGTGGGGATAACTTAGAGTATTGGCAATATCAAAAGAGGAAAACGAGAAATAAGAAAGTTGATGTGGGAATAGATAATAGAGTTGGAAGACCTTCGAAGAGATTATCAAGGAAGAATGCTACAACCAGGTATATTTCCAGTGGATGGAAATCAACCCTTGATTCAAACCATCGTAATAGAAAATGAAGTTCCTCTCATGGAACATGTAGGGGTTGAATAGTCCCCCAAAAAAATTAGCTCTTAGGAAATACATTGTAGATCTTAAAATTGATGTCCTTTTGCTGCAAGAAGTTAAGATGACTTACCAGAATTTATCCTCAATAGCTAATAAAATCTGGTCTGGTGCTGCCTTCTTTTATAGTGAGGTAGACAATGCCTCTGCTGGCATTGCTACTTTGTGGAACTTTGCTAAGATTGATGGGGAAGCCTATCAATTCTCTCATAATTACCTAGCTATGACTCTTAGAGCTGACAATCATATTTGGCATCTATTTAATATCTATGCCACAAATACTCTTGGAGGAAGAAAAAGATGTGGGATGAAGTCTTATATTTAATCCTGGTTGATAAAAATGCCTTGTATATGATGGTCGGTGACTTTAACTCCCATTTGTTTCCTTCAGAGAAGCTTGGTGGCCTTCTGGACTACAGTGACAACATGAGTGATTTGTCAGACTTTATTAGCCGGTCTGGTCTATTTGATTTGGAGTTGCAGGGTAATCCTTTCACTTGGTCTAACAACCATAAAAGTAATAACCTTATTCAGGTCTGCCTTGATAGGGTGCTAGTCTTTGTGGGCTAGGATTTGGGATGAAATGCTTCCCTTAATGCCATCCCTAGGACTATTTCTAACCATATCCCAATTATTCTCTAGTGGATGAATAAGCCTTTCTTTGGGCCGCACCCCTTCAGATTTGAAATTATGTGGATATCACATCAAAATTTCATAGATTGTATAGAAAATTGGTGGAGCTATCTGATTCAGGAGTCTACCATGTACAAAATCACTCAAAAAAATTTCCTCATTAGAAAGGAAGTTAAAGGGTGGTCCAAATCTACCTTTGGTGACATCTTTAAGGAAAAAAAGGAGATTGGGGATAAGCTTGATAGAATCCAAAATCTTATGGCCAAGGGTAGTCTTTTCCAATCTTTGCATGAGGAAGAGAAAATTTGGAGGAAGAAATGGATGGATAACATAAGAAAGGAAGAAATTTACTGGAAGTAGAGATCTAGAGTCTAATGGCTAAAGGAGGGTGACAAGAACTCAAATTTTTTTCACAGGACTTCTTGTAGACACAAGAAAAGGAATACTATCAGATGTTTACAAAATGAAGCTAACAAAGAGGTCACAAAGGTAGAAAAAATAGGTGAAAAAGTTGAACGCTATTTTAGACATATTTATTCAAACATTGGTAGCTACCCCTCAACTATTGTGCAAGACAAACTTTTAAGCCACCTCCCTTCTACTATTAGTGAGAAGGACAATTAGCATCTCTTAGCTCCTATGTCGGAGGAAGAAGTTAAGATGGTTGTGTTTGCTATGGGTTCCTATAAAGCCCCTGGGCTGGATGGATTTCCCCTAGCTTTCTTTCAGGAGTACTGGGACATTGTCAGCTATGATATGACCATGGCAGTCAGAGACTTTTTTAGAATAGGCAAACTACTGAAAAAGTTGAATAATACCTACATAGTTTTTGTCCCTAAAATCTAGGACTTGAAGTGTATAGTTTACTTTAGGACTATAGGTCTTTGTAACACCATCTACAAGATTTTTTCTAAAGTCTTGGTCAACCGACTTAAGCCACTTTTGGACAAGATCATCAACAAATGTCAAAATGGATTCATTCCATGTAGGAAAATCATTGATGCTACTATTACAACTCATGAAATCATCCACTCTATGGAGAAAAGTATGAACCAAGGCTTGGCTTTCAAGTTAGATATTTCTAAGGCATATGATAGAGTCAAATGGAATTTTTGTACTCAGTTTTATCTAAATTTGGCTTCAATGATAAGTTAATTGGGATTGTCTATGAATGTGTTGAATCAATCCATTATTCTATTCTAGTTAATGGGATCCCTTAGGGATTCTTTAAAGTTGGCAAGGGCATTAGGAAAGGTGATCCTCTATTTCCCTATTTTTTCATCATGGTTTTTGAAGTTCTTGGTAGGAATTTTTTGTTTTTGTTACACTCTGGTAAAATTCAAGGAATTAGAGTTGCCTCTACCCTCCCCCCCTCAGTTCTGCAACAATTTGTGGATGGCAACTTCCTTTTTGGAAAATTTTCTATGGTTGAAGCTAGAGAATGGAAAGGCCTCCTCCATGATAACACTAAATCCTCTAGGAAATGTATCAATTATTAGAAAAGCAGTATCTATTTCTTCAACACAAAGGTTGAGCTTCAAGCGAAGATATTATCTATTCTAGGCTGTCAAAGTTTTGTTCTTCTGGGAACTTACCTTGACTTTCCCCTTACTGTGAAGGAGCTTACTCCTAGTTTCTGGAATAATATTTTGGAGAGAATACAAATGAAGCTGGAAAGTTGGAAGGGTAAGCTCCTTAGTAGTGGTGGTAAACGGCAATTACTCTCGGCCTCTCTCCAAGGGATCCCAGTTTATTTCCTCTCCCTGTTCAAATTTTCAGGCCCCATGGTGGAAAAACTGGAAGGAATCCAAAGGACTTTCCTTTGGATTGGGCTTAAAGATAAAAAAATATTGGCTCTTGTCAATTGGGACATAGTCTATCATCCTAAAAGCCAAGGGGTTTCAGGGATTAGAAAGATAACTAATTTGAACAAGACCCTCATTACCAAAATTTGATGGAATCTTGTGATGGGTAAAGCCAAATGGTACAATATTATGAGGGCTAAGTATTTGAACTACAAGTTTTTTTTCTAGGGCTTTGGTTTTGAGTGGCCTCCCCCCTGGGTCTAAAATATGGAAAAATATCCTCAAATGCAGATTGCTTGTAGAGGGCTTAAATGGAAAATTGGAAATGGGAGATCAATAAGATTCTGGGAGGACCATTAGATTGGGGATAAACCCCTAGTTGATAACAATCTCAATATTTTAAGGGAGAAGGCTAAGCCCTTATTTGGTACTTTTATTGCTAATTATATTACCCCTAGAGGTAAACGAAAAAACCTAGAGCAGTCTCTTTTAGACAGGCCTAACCTTCTTCCAAAGGTTGCTGAGATACAAGCTTTATTAAAAAAGATGAGAGTTCCTCTTTTTCCTAAGGAGGACAAGGTTTTTTGGATGAAAAACCACACTGGGGAATTTTTGGTTAAGTCTTCTTATCACATGTTGCTAAAATTTGAAGGTGAAGAGAATTGTTGGATGAAGGTTTGGAACCCACAACTCATCCCTAAAATCAATTTCTTTTGGTGGGTTTCTATTCATGGAAATTTTTTAACTTTGGATAACCTTGTTAAAAGAGGATTTCAATTTCCCAACAGATGTATCCTTTGCAAACAGGATGAGGAGACTATCTCCCATCTTTTCATCCACTACCAATTTGCTTCTTAAGTGTGGAAATATGTCCTTTAGAAGTTCAACATCCAATGGGTGTTTCACAGGGACATTCAACAATTTATTATTAATTGGAGGTAACCTTCTAACCACCCCCTGATCAGATGAGTTTGGCAATGAATTCTACCTCATATTTGTTGATGTCTATGGAGAGAAAGGAATAATAGGATATTTAGGGATAAGGAGAATAGTGTGAAAGTGTTCTAATAATCCTTAATAAAATCCTTCTGGACAATATCTTTGTGTGCAAGTGAAAGAACTCTAGTATCCCCCCAACTAGTTGGGAAAAATCCATTACTAGAATTTGGAAACTTTCTAGGGACTTTAACAAATTTGACAACTCCAAGAAGGTTGCCCAAAACAACACAAAATGAAAAACTCCTAAACCACCTTGGTGTAAGTTAAATTTTGATGGAGTGGCCAGAGATGGGAAAGCTGCTGGGGGTGGTATCATCAGGGACCATAATGGTTTCCTGGTGGCCACTTACATAGGGAATTTGAATGAACACATAAGCAATTAGGCAGAAGGTATGGTGCTCATCTAGGGCCTTAAGTTTCTGTTATCAATCGGTGTCAGAACACCATAAATTGAGGGAGACTCTCAGCTGGTTGTAGAAGCAATGAAATGTACAATGGCTACTGGTTGGTCAATCCAAGGAATAATTGGGGTATGTGTAGGATTATGATGGGCCAAAAGGTGGCGATATGATGGGTATGTGTAGGTTATGTGGCTGACGACTTTTTTTTTACCCAAAATTGATAAAATGAAAAGGGTTTTTAAAGGAGATTCTTAGATTTCCACCAATATAAATCACACTTTACTTTTACTTTAATAAATAATTATTATTCATTTTCTATTTGAATTACGACTAAAGTCTTGATTGATAGGCTAATTGAAAAAAAATTATATCTTTCAAATGGTATCACATTTTTTGAATTTGAAATATGTGTCACATTCTATGCTTTGCATACTATAGGATTAAAAAAAATTGAATTTCATGAATTTTTGGCCAAGTTAAGGTCCAGTTAGACATATGAGTTTTTATATTGTTTAAAATTTGTAATAAAAAATTCATAATTAATTATTTACTTGGAAAAAAATTACAAAAAAAATATGCATCACATTGGGACATGATTCCTCTACTTATATCTAAAATATTATAAAAAAATATTATCATTTTATTGTGGATAGGGTGGTCAGATAGACACCTACTTCTTATTTTTTCCTAAAATTTAAGTGCTACTCCATTGAAATTTCAAATTTTCACCAAATAGTTTTTTCTTTTAAAATAAACCTAGTAGTTTAGAAACTACATTCAATTTGCTACAAATTCTATTCTTACATATTTTTGAAATAATATAGATAAATTTTACGTCAAGTTGCCTAACTCTGATTTTTCTAAATTTTTTGCCACTTAAGGGCCTATTTTTTCCATGATGATCCTGCACAAACCCAAAATATTAGGTCTAAAATGTTGCTCTCCTATATATTTTATTCCAAGTTATGAATGAAGTTTTTTATTATGATTTCATCTTCTATCATTTGCACCAAATGAATGAGCTTGTTTTATGCTTTAGTTCAATGAGTTTATTAAATGCTAAAATAAGGCCATTAGTTTGTGAGAAAGGGATATAGGATTTGGTAAGGAAGTGATATTTTGAAACACAATGAGTTAGATGTTACAAAGTGGCATACTAATAGTCTATTAATTTTTTATGTTCAATTATAATTGTATTACTGATTTATTGCAAGTCACAACTCCATTTCTCCCAATGGATAAGGCACTGATGGTTTTATTAGCTTATCTCATAGTCAGTTGAGCTAGTAGTGAATTTGGCCTAAGATTTAAGATGAAGATAAATTCATAGCATATTCTAAATTACACTACCCTAGCTTTCAGTATGTAAACTCATTCCCTCAAACAAAAGACACTTTCACCCGAGGTCTGCCAAGCATTTGATGAAGTGGGTTTCTTGTGAAGATGCATCTATGTGAGGAAATGCTCTTGACCACTTTAGAGATATTATGACCATGTATATGATTACCCTCCTGGGTCTCATAGTGCCTGAAGAGAAGAAGTGAGGTTCTAAGTACTTTACTTAAGTGTTGACCAATCCTCAACCTTGCTGATGATTGAGTTGTGGAAAATTCATAGGTAAGGACTGAGATTTTAAGTTTGGTTCATAAAAAATCACTAACACATCGTAAAATGCAATAGAGACAACCCATAGAGCAAGAAAATTCATTCAATGGTGATTTAATTGGTTGGTTGACATAACACAATCCAAGGAATTAGTAGAGGGACAACCAAACTTAAAAGGATAGAAACCTTGACGTGATGAAGGAATGGTACAAAGACCCAAAGGACAATGATGTATGATCAACAATACTAGTACTTTTACTTGAGATTAATGAAGTTCATGACTATGACCTAATTTTTGAAACTTCAAGTAAAATTCTATGAAAGTGATCTAGGTTCATGAAGACCTTAAAAGAGAAACCAATAAGAATAATAAGTTGACAATGGAAAAGTGGAAAAATAAGGAGAGGACAATCAAACTTGCGAATAACAAAAGCCATGAAAATACATATAGATTTCATCTTTTTTCTATCACAATGTAGAGAGTAGGGATTTTTCATCATTTTTTTCAAAAAAAACAAAATTCTTACATTTCAATAAGACACAAGATAATGGAAGAGATCTTTGCAACTATACTCTCTCCAGGCTAGGGTTTTCAGCACAAAGAGCAAAAAATGCAAGATAGAGTAAAACCTTGTAAATAACCAATGATTTCAAGGATTTTTCCATCATTTATCTCTAGGAAATAGAGAAATATCAGAGATAGAGTGAACCATATATTTTTGGGTAGGGCTTATAGGCTACTCTTGTGCTCTTAGGATGTTTCACCTAAAAGGAGAGAGATAAACCCCACTCAAAAGATCTAGATAGGTTCACTCAAATTATGCAATGTATGATGTTATTTAGACTAAATGGAATGATCTAAGTGCAATTGGATAAACTATTTGACTGATTATAAATGCAAAAACTAAGAATTATGTAATGTTGGAAAACACAATGTGATATGAAAACATCATGAACTATATATGAGAAAATAGAAAACAAAAAGGAAGGCTGAATCAGAGTGTACCTGGAGATGTAATGAAGATTCTAGAATATTTTGAATGCTAACAAAGATCACTAAAAATCACCAGTGGGACTCATTCACCACTAATGGCGAATTAGCCCTGCTTCTAATGAAAACTGTCAAAAACTAGTTTCTAAGTGTAGGGATCTAGAATCTAAAAAAATATGAATTTCCAACCTTTAGGTGGGAATCATTCAAAAATAATGGTGAATCATTCCTCTCCCAAAATTATGAGAAATTAGGGGACAATTTTGCAACACCAGATCTGAGGTTGTCTACTTGTCAAGTTGACGAAGTTAATTCTATAGAAAATGGAGAAAATGTCTTCTCCAAGCTTGAAAAGAGGTTGATTTGACTTGAAGCACCTTTTTTACTTGTTGACCACTCTTCAACACCTAAATTCTTGTTATATTTGCATATGGTTGAGGGTTAGAGAATAGGGGTTTTCCTTGGTCAAACCCCACTTTGGTAATCAAACCGTTAATGAAATAATGAAATGTAAGAGAATGATAAAAAAATAGCATGCAAATGCTATCAAATTACCAAACCCTTGTTGAAGAGAATTTGAGGTTATGTCAATGGTTGCTCTGAAATGCTTGATTGATGCTTGATTAGATGATACAAAGTGCTTGAATACTTGAAGGAGTAAGTGAGTTAGTGAACTTGATGAATGCTTGAATGAATAGGGGTTAAAATGGATGTAAAATCACTTATTTATACATTCTTGTTCCTTAGTAACCCATTGATACCTCATCACAGGTCGACATCAAGCAATTTTTGAATTAAAACCTGAAAGGAAATTTGGAAAATTTTGAATTTGGAGCCAAGAGGGACTCATTCGCCACCCATGGCACATGGGTCCCACCTTGGACTTGAAAGTGGGTGTCAGGAATTAAGTCACATTTAATGTTGTTTTTTGGGTTTACATTAAAAAATGCACATAATTAAGCCTTATAAGGGCATAAAGGGGTCAAATAAAGCATAAGAAAGGTGTAAATAGTGAAATTAAGCCTAGAAAATCATGCAATCTTGTTACAAGACTTTACAACACTTCAAAATAGGACTTGATAAGTGATGAAAAGGTGATTTTTAGGTGAATTGTAATGTATAGAGTCTAGAAAATTGTAGAATTTTTTTACAACAAAACACCTTCACAAGATGCCACAATTTTAATTTTAAGGACCTAATGTGAATGTTCAAGCCACATTGAAACATTAAATCAAATAAAAAATGGACCAAACATCATGAAGAAAGACATTAAAGGCCATGGAAATGACAACGGGCCATTTTTCTATGACACATTTAGCCCCCACTTTAGTGAGAGGATGAACTTGCTTCAAACTCACACTAAAGTAGCAATGCATATTGAGAGAGAGGTCCAAATGTACTTATGTTAGTAAGATGGAATGAAAACAATGAAGAGGGATGATCAAGCCCCCAGGATGAAGATCCCATGGAAAAATAAACATATGATGAATAAAGGAACACAAGTGAAAGAGAGGGAAAAGTCAGATGAAGCTTTGATCGCTTGTCCAACTAGTTGTGGATTAGATCTAGGTTTTGTAAGAAACAGAGAATGCATACTCACTCTAGGGTGATAGAACTCTATTGGATACTATGGATGTGTTTTTGATATTTGGTTGTCATTGATGTCAACACTATTATAATTTGGTGTATTAGAGGTTGTATATGTCGAGGATATCGAGAAAATTGTAAAAGAAAGAATTCCTAGTTCCCAGTGGAACTGTGCAAGTCATGAAGGTGTCATGTTCTGTACGTTGAAGACTAGTTGCTGTGGATTAAAGGGTTTACTGTTGAGTGTTTCTAGATCATCTACTAGAATTTTTAGAGGTCCGCGTGAAGTCTTGATTGTGTTGTGGTTTGATAGTGTTTATGTGGTCTCTATTAGTGTTCTTGAATGAAGATTGTGTGATTATGATAATCTCATTTGTTACGGATGTCTCTCTATTGTTTCTTGGTGTTCTTTGATGTCTCTAGATCATTTTATATCTTTGTGGTATGTCCACATTAATCGATGAGCTCGTGGTTGAAAATATTTTCGTGCGCATGTTCGGTTTTTGATGTTCCTAGCCGACATGTTGGTGGTACCATGTTGTGGATCTTCATGGTGGAATTAGTTAAAGTATTTTTGTGTTGTACATGTTAATTTCGGTATCCATTATGTTGTGGCCGATCTTGGTGGATTCACATTAAAAATCTATTTGTAAATTTGGGCCGACATTGAAAATATGTTTTATTTTCTTGGCCAACTAAGTTGTGATGAAATCCCATGTAGTAGGTATATAAGAGTGATTGTTTCATTGGTGTAGTGTGTTGGAAAGGTGTTGAGTGTGATCCTAAGTGTGTATGTGCAAGTATCATTTGATTTTCAAGCAGAGTGTGAAGAAGATTGAGTGAAGTGTGAAGAAGGTTTTATGTGATTAATTGGAACTATAATCAGGCTTGTGCAGAAGCTATTTTATCAATTCATACCCTCTAGATTTTAATCCTATTCTATATTGTTGGGTAGTGAGCCCCTTTTGTATTTGAGTAGTGAGCTCTAGGAAGTGTTCCTGAATACATGTGCATTCCCCTTATTATTTCTCATTATACTTTTAACAGGGTATAATATTGTGGACTAACATCCACTGTGGTTTTTCCCCTAACAGGGTTTCCACATAAAAATCTTGGTGTTCTCTGTCTCTCTGATGTGTTAATTGTTTGTGGTTAATTACTTATTCATCAAATATGAGATTAATTTAAGTTAAGTGAGAAAAGTTTAAGTTTTTGTGACAACTAATTCACCCCCCTCTTAGTTGTCTATCCTTGTTTTTCTAACAAACTCATGGTGGTCCGTCGGGTGAGAAGGCCCAAAAGGTAAGATACATACACTAGTTGGTATGAACTCACAAACAAAAAGGTGGCTATGGGGAAATTCGTGTTGTTGAATGGGCTTCTTGCTCAACCATATCAAAGTCATACCTTCTAATAACTTTAACAAGGTGCCACAAGGGAAAATATCGATTCATGCTTCATGAGACAAGAAAAGCTTCATATTATTAGAACCCATGAAAAAAGAGCGACGTACCACATGCATGCAAGTTGCGTTATGCAAGGTGGAAAAAATTGAAAAGTGTAAAATGTTAAAAATGTAAAATATAAGTGTAGAATGGAAAAGATGTTCAAAGGAGTCTTGTTAGGTTTATGTGAAGTCTATCACTTAGGGAACACTATGTCTAATGTCTCCAAGAGAGGACCAATCCAAGAATAAAATATTCACAACTTACGGGATGCAGTGTGTCGCATCAAGCCACTAAGAGGAATGTAATATGCTAAGCTAGATCACACTTCTGAAGTGAATCATAACCAATGCCATCCATAAAGTGACAAGCACATCATACGAAAGGACAAGACTGCACTAAGAACCAAGAATGAAAATGAATTATGCCAATGTATGCCCCCCACTTTAAAGAAATTCCTACACATTGTTCTATGAGAAATTACTTTAAAGTAGTGAAGGAAAGGAAAAAAAAGACATGAGAGCCAACTTGGAAAGCTCTATGCCAAGTCATATGTTTCTGAGTAAGGTTGCTTCACATAAACAAAAAGGAAAACAAAAGAAAGGGAGTTTTCCCCCAGAAAGGAAGACACCAAACACATAAGGGATCTATGGATTTGGGGTCAGTGTGTTCATTTCTGCAATGTTTTTATTAAAGAGCTCGAAACTGTCATCATTCCCCAAAACACGTAGAATTGGAAGAATGACACAAAGAGAGTGAAAACAAAAGAAAAAAAAATCTGTTTTAGGTCAACATGAAAGAGACATTGTGGTCTCAACACTTTGCATCATCCCCAAGAAGGAAAAAAAAAGTGAAAAGAAAAATGAAAAGAAAGGCTTTTGGGTCAACATGAAGGAGACATTTTAGTCTCAATGACTTGCATCATCCTCGAAAGGAAAATAAATAAATGAAAAGGTCCTTTTGGGTCAACATGGAAGAGACATAGGGTGTCTCAATGGTTTGCGTCATCCCCAAAAGGAAAAACACAAAAAGGAAAATGTCTTTTTGAGTTTGCATGGAAGAGACATAGGGCGTCTCAACGCTTTGCGTCATCCCCAAAAGGAGAAGACAAAAAAAGGGAAAAAGGTAATGCATGACATATGGAAGAAGGGAGGTACAAATAGAGGAAGTGTACAAAGAGAGAGAAAACATCAAATGAATGATACGGGGGAACACAATACACACATATAGGAAAAAGGGAAAGGGGCTAGCAATGCAAATCTAACTCAACCATTAACTAAGTTATTGGTTTCTCAATCTTAAGTAGTTAAGCAGAAAAGGAATAGCATAGTTAAGAGACAAAGACAAGTGCATTACAAGGACAACGCTAACAAATTCTTTCCCCCCACAAACTTTGGGGAAAGAATGAGCTGAGGTGGATGATGTGAAAGGATCATGCACTAGTGAGAATAGGGAATTCTACAACTATGGCTTGATAAGGGGATTTAGGAGTATTTATGAGCTTATCAAATAAATTCATCAGGCGAAGGGAATTGAAATGTATCTAATATACATTGTAAAGTTTTACAATCATTAGTTTTATGTCCAAGAATGTGATGATATTCACAGTACTTTGTTTTTTCTTTAGGAAGTTTGACTCGAGTATAAGGAGGTAATTTGATGAAATCAAGCTGAAGAAGCATTTGCATTATCAGATTTAGGACAATGGAATTGAATTGGTTTATTCATATGTGGGATGGAATGGGGAGATGTAGGACCAAAAAGAATGTCTTCATCCTTAAGAAGTATCTATTCTTCTTTAGGAAGTGTTGGTTTCTTTTTACATTGTAACCAGGTTTGTATCCTAATCTACCTATGGGACTACTAATCCCAATCAAGGGAAGCTCGAAGGACCT
The DNA here is from genome assembly GCA_007258455.2 of Sequoia sempervirens. Taxonomy (NCBI): domain Eukaryota; kingdom Viridiplantae; phylum Streptophyta; class Pinopsida; order Cupressales; family Cupressaceae; genus Sequoia; species Sequoia sempervirens. Next base: position 229,216 of record VDFB02149257.1, on the reverse strand, counting down.
GGACCAACTGATGAGGAATTTAAGAAACCTCCTACACTTTGGGCTCTGCAAGACCCGGGAGGGTGATCCCTTAATGTGTTTACAACCTCTACACCATTATTATAAACAACATTAACAATAATAGATAATCTCACTTAATAGCTCAAAACAATAGGATAAAATTGAAATAAATTGGCTGTTTATCAGTAATATTGACTACTCGGAGCATGAGATAACTACAACACTAGGTAGTATAAGATGGTCATTGATTTACAATTTGCAGCAAGCTCTAGGCAAAGACAAGCAAAAACTGAATCCTATGGGTGAATACAACTTAGGCCAGTGCCATATATCTATTGGGTAGGAGTCAAATTTATAAGCATCTAAAGGCATATGATAGATTTAACACATAACATATGAGATCCTTGATGATATTGCATTACAATCTGATTAATATGTATTCTACCTCAATACTACTTACAAAATCCTTATATAGTACATATCCTCCAATAATCTTGTTCAAGAATTTTAATTAATTCTTTGAATTAAAGCCAAAATGAGGATCACACACACCACAATAGTGACATGGATAAAACAACCCTTGGTAATTTTATTCAAGGTTCAGATATGCAAGTACAATGGAGAGACATGAGCTTGAATTTTTCATTTAAAATCAAATTCTAGTACTATTATACAACATTCAACCTCCATGAACTCAAAACCTGTTACAGATTGACTCAAATCCTAAGTTGCAACTCTCTTTAGATGCATTAGACTTTACAAATTGCTCTGCAACTTCACCTAGACTTGAAAAAAGGTTATCTCACTTGCTACCTGGTACCTTTGGCCTTGAAATACTTCTTATAGAGAATGAAGGAGAAAACAAGCATCGGGCTAGAGAGTACACATTTCATCAACCAATTGGCACGCCTAGAAAAGCTGATGCAACAATAAAGACCACCATAAACCCACACCAAGACCGCCATTAAAAAGAAACCAGAAACTGCTGTAACCACAACATCTGACTTATTTATTTGATCATGCCAATAAGCATCCTTCCTGCCATTAAAATTCACCCACTCACTTACACAAATGGCTCTAACCATGCTTTAACCCTAAATTTAAATTCCAGCTGTCGATCCTTTAATTGAATCAAACCATCGAAGGACCGCCTTCAAAAACTAGCTGACACAATCGCCAGCATGGAAGACAAGGTCCCATCACACCATAAGCTACGAAGGAAATCCACGTGGCAGTTTCCCGCGATATCGCAGTTCTTCAATTTTTGATCGCGCGATGGAGGGGAACCATTGATCTTGAACATCGGTGATCTCGTCCCTTCAACATAGTCGTTGACCTTACCAATCACTATCGAGCATATTTTTCATAAAGATTATAACATATCCGTCGATCTGCAAAACATGCATCCCGCAAATGCTTTAGTAACCTACCCTTTGACTCCTTCGACTTCATCGGATGGGATACGTGGCAGTCTCCCATGATACCGTAATCCTTCAATTTCTAATCACGGGATGGCGGGCAACCATTGATCTTAAACATTGGTCGATAGCACACAAACTTATCTCCATTGGCCCCACCTAGGAAGAGACACTTGGCGCCTGCCTATGATATCGCAATCCTGCAGTTTTGGATCATGGGATGGCGGGGAATGGCTAGGATGCGGCCAGACTTAACTTTCAATGTCCGTTGCCAATCCTTTTGACTTGACTGGTTGCCCTAATTTCTTCACCTGACATTTTCTCATTTAATGAATTCCCATGGCCACATCAAATGTTTCATTTTAAATTTTTTTCTATGGAAGAAATAAAACATTTAAAATACATTGCACAAAAAATTCCTTGGGCCCCACTTGCACATGTGGCAACACCTCGCTGCTTCGCGATAGATAAAAAATAAGCACCTTTCGATTGTGAAATAGCGGGCAAGCTACTAAGATCAAACAATAGCAGATCAGTGGTGGCACAAGTTTGATCCCCTAGATAGGACATGTGGCACCCATCCGCAATACCGCAATCCTTGAATTCCTGACCACGGGATGGTGGGCAACCGTCGATATCTGAAGGTAAAAGATCTATGACAGGCCGAGCTCCATACTTCTGCAAAATATAAAATTTATTAAGAACAAGGGGGGACCACTAGGCCGACAAGACAATAACATAAGTTGTTTTAAAATACTTTAGTAGGAGGCTGACCTAGACTTAGGGAAATAAGACTTGCGGAGGCTACAAAAATTAAAATGAGGGGACTCAGCCTAGACGAACCAATGGGGCCTAAGATGTTTTAAAAGCCCTTCAAAAAGTTACATCAAAACATAACCTCAACCAAGGCGGAAAACAAACACTAGGGTTTTACATGAAAAGAAAGCTAAAATCCCAACCCTAGGATTTTCCAAACACCATGAAAGACTAGTTGACACCAGGCAGGGTGGAAATGAAACATAAGGAGAAATTTTTTGAAGCTCCAATAGTGGCTCTAGTTGGGGACATTCATTCCAATGGAATGAAGTGAGGATTCAGAATCTCAAGTGGAGTAGAACAAAAGATAGAGACAACCAAAAGGGAATTGTTCAGATAAAAAATTGCAAACTATGTACAAAATATACAAACCTAAACTAATGTTCATGGAAAAGATCACTTCAAGTGAAGTATAACTTCAATAATTGTCCATGAACTGGCAGTTCAAGAATATCTCCTGTCATATCATGGAGGAAGTAAGAATCTTCACCCCACTTACTATCAATAAAAAATGGACCCAGCCAGATTGCATCAAATTTCCCATGTTTCCCTTTATCTTCTAATCTGGCATTCCACATTAAAATCAAGTCTCCATTTTTGAAACTCCTTGCAGCTATTCTCTTCTCATGCAAATTCTTTATTTTCAACTACAACTTTGCATTTCTCTTTTGAGCTTCCCTCCTAGTTTCATCCAATTCAACAAGAGCTTCCACCCTCAATTGCATCTCATCGTTAATTTCATTGTCATACATCTGGATAAATTTATAAATTTCCATTAAATTATTTTGGGGCAACCTAGCATTGATCCCATAAACCAAGTCAAATGGAGCACAACCTATGGCCTTCTTCATTGTTACCCTATTTTCCCAAACTTCTAATCTCAGCTTAGAATCCCAAGCCCTTCTATTCTAGTCTAGGATCCTTTTAATGATCTTCATCAAGCTTTTATTGCTTGATTCTGTCTCTCCATTTCCCTGTGGGTGATATGGTGATGAATAAGAAATTTGTATGCCATGCTTCTCACAAAATTCAATGTATTCCTCAGACCTAAAACACATTGCATTATCTGATACAATCCTTTCTGGACACCCAAATCTGGTCAATATATTGCTCATCAGGAAGTCAATTACTACTTTACTAGTAGCTTTCTTTATTGGAATTGCTTCCACCCACTTGGTAAAATAATCAGTGACCACCATTATCCATGAGTGACCTCCACTAGATTTATATGCTATCTCTCCTACAAAATCAATACCCCATTGCTGGAATGGAGCATGTACTACAACTAGTTTTAAAGGCAAGTTACCAAAGAACTTTAACTTACCAAAGAAATGTTGACAAGTATCACATGTCTTCACTAGTTGGTGTGCATCCTTAAATATTGTAGGCCACCAAAATCCAGCCCTCATTATCTTATGTTCAGTTTTTTTATTCGTATAATTCCCTCCACAAACTCCACCATGCATCTCCCTCAGAAGTTCTTTTGCTTGATCTTGGTCAACACACTTCAACATGACACCTTCTCCATTCCTCCACTAGATCTTTCCATCTATAATAACATATTTGATAGAATGTAAGTTCAATGTCCTCTTCTCTTTTTCACTCAAATTGTCAGGACATTTCATTCTTTGTAAATAATGTATCACATATTTATACCATTCAAAATGTTCCATATCACATATTTGTGATCTAGTCTCTTCTTCTAGCAAATTGATCTAATTTGCTTCCAGCTTACTTTGAGCCATGAGCTTGGCCAATCCTTGTCCTCTTACTAGTTTAGTAATTTGGACCTCAATGTTGAATTCATGGATCCTATTTATCCATCTACATCTTCTTCTTGACACTTGTTGTGTGAAGATGTCCTTAAGAACAACATTAGGAACATAGGCAATTACAACAACTCCCATCAAATAAGGCCTAAAATACTTTACTACTTTTACTAGTGCATATGCTTGTTTTTCATTTATATCATACTTGAGTTCTGTAGATTGAAAAGATTTGCTGAAAAAGGCTATAGGCTATCCAAAAAAAATTGCATTCTTTTGTAACAACATAGCTGCAATTGTGTGGAATGAAGCAAATGACAAAATATGTAAAGGTTTGGAAAAGTCAAGAGTTATTAACACAAGAGCCTCCTTTATTGCTTGCTTAATGGCTTGGAAAGCCTGCACATAATCCTTATTCCATTCAACTTTGGCTCCTTTCTTGAATATTTTGGAGATAGGGTGAACTATCTAAGCAAAATTTGTCACAAACGTCCTTAAGAAGTTTATCTGACTAAAGAAGGATTGTATGCCTTTGAAATTTCAGGGTTGTGGAACTTTATCAATTGCAATGACCCTCTCTGCATCAATTTTTACTCCATCCTTGGAAATAATATGTCCCCATAATTTTCCCTCTGCTACTCCGAACATACACTTCTTTGGATTCAAAGAAATACCATATTCCAAAGCTCTAATAAATATCTTCTCTAGATGCTCACAATGATCATCTTTCCTTTTAGAATATGTTGTCAAGTCATCTTGATAGATCATGAAAAACAAGTTAATGAAATCTGAGAATGCCACATGCATGGCTCTTTGAAAAGTAGCTCTTGCATTTGTGATACCAAATGGAATTCTTACATAGACATACATTCCTCATGGTGTAGTGAAAGTTTTCTTGAACTGTTCAGACTCCTTGACCATAAGCTGGTTATAACCAGAGAAACCATCCATCATAGACATTAATTCATAGCCTGTCACCCTTTGCAACTTGGATTGCATATTGGGTAATGGATAATTGTCTTTTAATGAAGACACATTCAAGTTTCTGAAATCTACACATAATCTGATGTCTCCATTTTTCTTCCTTATAGGTACCAAGTTTGACACCCATGATGAATGTCAAATTGGCTTGATGATTCCTACATCCCTTAATTTTATTAATTCTTCTTGCATTTTGGGGGCTAAAGTGAGATTAATATGCCTCTGGTTTTGTCTGAAAGGCTTGGCATCATCAAGAAAAGGAATCTCATGTTGGAAAATGTCCTCCCTGTATGCCTTAAGATCATCATAGGACCATGCAAACACATGCCTAAACTTCCTTAATAAATCAATCAACATCTATCTTACCTTTGGTGACATTTTCTTTCCAATGTACACCCTCTTTGGGAATACTTTTGTTCCAAGGTTTATCTCTTCCAAGTCATCAGGATGCGAAGCAGTGTGACTTGCGTTTGTCTTATCTTGATTATCAAATACCCTTTCTAGTACAACTAGACCCTTGGGAATTTTGTTTGTCTTCAACTGAATGACCTCATTTCCAAATATGTTATCCTTACCATCAAAATTCTCAACAAAAGCTCCAAAGTCAATTTCTTGATCTTCATACTCTCCCACACAATTCAAGAATCTTAACACATCATCATTATCAAAGACTTGCCAATTTTTTATGTTATTAGGGATTGATGGCCTAGTTTGCACCTCAACCTTTGAAATTCCAGCATAAGATAAGTCATTTGGTTTTAATGCAATATTAGCTAATAGGTCTGCCACTTTATTTTGACCTCTCTCCATCCATCTTATGCCAAATGCATCAAAGCTCTCTAATTCATCCCAAACAACATTCCTATACTATTTCAACCTCTTGTTCTTTGATACATACTTGGATCTGACTTGGGAAACCACAAGCTTAGAATCCCCAATTGCCTTGAGCTTCTTGATCCCATGTTTTGCAGCCAATCTCAATTCCCAATAACAAGGCTTCATACTCTGCCACATTATTTGTACATTCAAATAACACAGTGAAAGAGAACCTGAATGTCTTTCAACTTGGTGATCGCACCAAGACACCTGCACCAGATCCTTCCTTTGAACTTGCACCATCAAAGTACATAACCCACAAGTCATCAGATTCTGACAATTGTTTTACTTTTGTGTCAATCAATGCAGTAGGCTTATCACAATCATTAGGGAATTCCTCAACCCTGAACTCATCTATAATACCATTTTCAATAAAAAATGTCATGTTTTCAATTGGGTTATGCTCAATCATATGAGGTATTTTTGATTCCCTTTCAACTTTGACATCCCTACCATCAATGGAGAAAGTAGCAAATCACAAATCACATTGCATGTTACCCCCCATTGATGCACTCCATTTTCTTGAAAAAAGCATCCCAAAATGAGGTGGGATGTCTGCAACTAATACAGTCATGACCAAAACCTTGTCAGGGTACTGAGTCAATTTATAAAGAAATTCCTTGATAGTCCCAATAACTGGCACCTCTATTGAATCCATAGCATAAAATTTACCTTGAGCAGTGTCTACTGTCAATCCCAATGCCTCCATTATTTTGAATGGAATAACATTATTTGATTCCCCTGAATCTATCATATAGTTCCTTAAAATTTTCCCATTTATATCCACACTTAATAAAAAGAGAGTTATATTCTCAAGGAACATGTTAATAGAACTTCCTAAATATACAGGAGGAATTTGTGACACAATTCCCTCCACTTCCTTTTCTTCTTTTCTAGTTCCCTGTTCAGTTTTATTACCAGCAACATCTATGATCCAGGCTATTGTTTTTTTTTTGTGTTCATTTATTCTCATCATTTCTAACAAAGGTACAGTTACTTTAACCTGAGAAAGCACATGAAACATATCTACAGGTGTGTATTTAGGTAGATTAGACATCATACCTTCATCATTTTTCTTTTTCTCCTATTGATTACCTCCTCCTAGCTTCCTTTTCTTCTTATCTTCTGCAAAAGGTTTAGCTACCTTTGTAATCACCTTGGTCTTCATCAGTGATTCAATCACATCTTCTTGGGACTTTGGAGTTTCATTCTTTTGTGTCTCAACCCTATCATTCTTAACCTCTTTGACTTTCACAACATCTTTTTTGTTGTCAACCTTAACGCCTTTTTTTTATCTTTTTGTTCTTTAATAAATAGGCTAGTAGGTTTACCTTGTTCACCACCCACAGTTCTATTTCTCAATTGAAGTGAACTTCTCATTTGGGCAGCCATTTCTTTAGTTAATCTTGCAATCTCTTCTTTTGGCGGTCTCCTTAAAGGCACTGAATCTTCAACTTGTTCCATATTGCAAGCATTATGATCAAAATCACCTTCCTCATTAGAAAATATTTGTTGATGATACATCTCATTTCTCTGCCTTTTATTTTCCACATCATTTTCTTGTACTTCATCATTAGAGGAACATTCTGCCTCATCAACATATGATTTGGTCATACAAGCATCTACATCATTCTGCTCATATTCTGATGTTTGAATATGGACATCCTCTTCCCTTTCTTCAACAACAAGAAACTGAGTAACACCACAATAATTTTGGTCATGAGGGTTTTCACACACTTCACACCATGGTCTATCTACTACTAGATTCACTGAATGTTTTTGCAAGGGGCCTAGCATATGTTGATCATTTTTAGGCTTCTGGCTAGGCAAGATTGGTCTTCCATCTTTCCAATTTGTATTATAAGGATAATTTTGCAATTTGAGTGGCCTATCATTTTTATTATAGGGTTTCCTTTCAAGTCCTATACCCTTCTCTTGCTTAGCAATAGTTTTTTTTTATGTCTTTCAGAGTATTATAAACCCTTTCCCACTTTTCATCATCATTAGGCTTTGCAGCTAGAATCTTCTCAATCTTATTATTAGGATTTTTCAAAAGTGTAGGTTCTTCTCTCTTACCACACTTCCTAGAAGCTCTTCTGTTATTGTCAATATTTATAGCAACCCTAAATGCATCCCTCATAGTCTGAGGGTCCTTATCTCTGAGAAGATATGCCACTTTAGCATCAAAAGCATTAAAGTATGTAGTTAAGCAAACATTTTCATCAAGCTTTGAAACTTGAAGTAATTTATACATTACTTTTTGAAATCTTAAATTAAACTCTATCATAGGCTCATTCAATGAATTCTTGATGTTATTAAATTCATTCAGCATAAAAATAGCATTAGTTTTATCACCATACTGTTCCTTGAAACACTTTTGAAACTCATCCCATGAACCAATACTAGCATTAGGTAGACCTCTATACCAATCCCTTGCATCTTCTACCAGAGATTGTACAAACAATTTCATTACAACATATTCATGTTCTACCTCATAATCATTCAACATATCTATAAAATCTTTCAAGTGTTCCTCTGTTGTTACTGCATTATTGCCAACAAACTTATTCATCTTTTCTCTCAAGTCAGCAGGGATGGGATTTGGATAACTAGGGATACCATCAAAGAATAATGGCCTATATACCATTCTAACTGTATAGGTCATCATTGAAACAATCCCTTATTCTTCTGAGGATCAACACCAAACCCTAAATCTTGTACTTTAGAACCATCCTAATTTGGATTTATAGATCTATTTGCATGAGTCTTCAGGCTAGAGTTGTTTATGGCGGGGTCTTGGTGACTCGATGAGGTGGCAACTTGTGCAACCTCATCCATGTTTAACATCTTTAGGAAACCTAGTTTCCTTTTCATTTCTGCATTTGCAATCTTAATTTTTTCCTTCTCCAACTCTTCTACCAGAGCTTCATTACACATGTGGTTGAAGATCTTTTTGAGTAGAATGGGGAATTACTTTCTCATTTATTTTGATCCCCTCAACATTTTTCTTTCCCTTATCTAAGATAGGCTTATTTGGTTGAGACCTAACATGATTTGAGGGTTTTGGGTCAGCAGGTTTAGGTTGAACATGAATGTGGCCTATTGGGTTTTCTTCAAACATAGGCTTTGTTCCTCTATTAGCAATCCTCTCTACAACCAGACCCTCAACACTTGGTTTAGGCTCTTGTTGGTTCAGTAACTTCATGCTTTTCAACCATCTCATTAGCCAATCCCTTTCAATCACAACATTTCTCAACTCTGCTTCTCTTTCTTCTTCTCTTTTCCTCCTGAGCTCAGCTTTCTTTTGGATTTCCCACCTTAAGGAATTAATGTCTCCAAAAACATCATCAGGGTTAGGCAAGTCACATCATAACTTGATGTGTCACTTAGGTCTATTAAATTGACCTCTTCCAGTACATGTTTAGACAATAAAGGGTTTACATCATTTTCAGTAGGAGGAGGAGGCACATCACTGGTGCATTCTCTATGATGGCTTCAAATTCTACTCCTTATTTTATTTTCAGTATATTTAACACTAACAGGGCCTTTATTTTGACGTCACATCTTCTTGAACCGATGTATTAAAGAATGCATAAAAAAATCCACAACTATCTGAATCTAAACTTCTAGATACCAAACTCCTAGACACCTTTTCAAGATTCTCAGGGATAGGGTGTAAAAACATACTTGTACCTTGATGTAAGGGTCCTGTGATGTGAGAGAAGATTCTAGTATTTTCTTTATCTAGTCCTTCTTCTTCATTTTGGGAAGTCCACCCTCTATTTTCTGTTCTGGGTGATTCCTCATGAATGACCTGGTGTTCTTCATTCTTCATACTAGTCCACAAGTTTTCCACTTATAATAATATTTTACCATAAAATGCACACTGGTGCAGAGACTTCAGATTCGCCACCCAATCAGCTTAGGAATACCAAATACCTAAAGGCACGTGGTGGAGAATGAAAACCTTTGGAACCTCGTACTGTCAACACACAAAAGTGCTTTATAGAAGAAGTGGATAGACTTAACCCAAAATTTTAGGCTCAATCTTCAAATCAATGAAATACTATGACAATTCTATGCAAAATGGACAACTGATACACTGAAAAGAAATATTAAAGCTAAATCCCCAGCAGAGTCACCATTTTGTTTGCTTCTTTTTACACTGGAACCAGGTTTGTCTCCTAATCTACCTGTGGGACTGCCAATCCCAATCAAGGGCAGCTCGAAGGACCTAGACCAACTGACGAGGACATTAAGAAACCTCCTACACTTTGGGCTCTGCAATAACTAGGAGGGTGATCCCTTAATGTGTTTACAACCTCTGGACCATTATTATAAACAACATTAACAACATATAATATCACTTAATAGCTCAACACAATAGGATAAAACTAAAATAAATTGGCTATTTATCAGTAATATCAACTACTTGGAGTATGAGATAACTACAACACTAGGTAGTATAAGATGGTCATTGATTTGCAATTTGCAGCAAGCTCTAGGAAAAGACAAGCAAAAATTGAATCATATGGGTGAATGCAACTTAGGCCAGTGCCATATATCTATTGGGCAGGAGTTAAATTTATAAGCATCTAAAGGCATATGACAGATTTAACACATAAAATATGAGATCCTTGATGATATTGTATTACAATCTCATCAATATGTATTCTACCTCAATACTACTTACCAAATCCTTATAGAGTATATATCTTCCTATAATCATGTTCAAGCATTTTAATTAATTCTTTGAATTAAAGCCAAAATGAGGATCATACACACCACACTAGTGAGATGGATAAAACAACCCTTGGTAATTTTATTCAAGGTTCAGATATGCAAGTATAATGGAGAGACATGAGCTTGAATTTTTCATTTAAAATAAAATGCTAGTACTGTTATACAACATTAAACCTCCATGAATGCAAAACCTATTACAGACTGACTCAAACCCTAAGTTGCAACTCTCTTTAGACACATCATACTTTACAAATTTCTCTGCAACTTCACCTAGAATCGAAAAGAGGTTATGTAAGTTGCTACCCGGTACCTCTGGACTTGAACTCCTTCTTATAGAGAATGAAGGAGCAGAAAAGCATTAGGCCAGAGAGTACACATGCCATCAGCCAATTGGCACACTTGGAAAAGTTGATGCAACAATAAAGACCACCAGAAATCCATGTCGAGACCACCATTAAAACAAAACTGGAAACCATTGCAACCACAACATCTAACTTATTTATTGAATCATGCCAATAAGTGTCCTTCCCGCCATTAAAACTCACCCACTCACCTGTATAAATGGCTCCAACCATGCTTTGACCCTGACATTAAATTCCAGCTTTCGATCCTTTAGTTGAATCAAATCATCAAATCGCCGCCTTCAAAAAATAGCTGACACAATCATCAACGTGGTAGACAAGGGCCCATCACACCATAAACTACGAAGGAAATCCACATGGCGGTTGCCAGTGCTATCGCAATCCTTCAATTTCTGATCATGCGATGGCAGGCAACCATTGATCTTGAACATCGGTGATCTCTCCCCTTCAACATAGTCGTCAGCCTTACCAATAACTATCGAGCATATTTTTCATCAAGATTATAACATATCCATTGATCTGCAGCATCTGCATCCTACAAATGCTTTAGTAATCCACCCTTTTACTCCTTTAGCTTCATCAGATGGGACATGGGGCAGTTGCCTGTGATACCACAATCCTTCAATTTCTGATCATAGGATGGCGAGCAACAATTGATCTTGAACATCGGCCGAAAACACACAAAATTATCTCCATTGGCCCCACCCAGGAAGAGACACTTGGCACCTACCCGTGATATTGCGATCTTGCAATTTTAGATCATGAGATGGCGGGGAATGGCTAGGATGCAACTGTACTTAACTTTCAATCTCTGCTGTCGATCCTTTTAACTTGACTGGTTGCCCTAATTTCTTTTCCTGACATTTGCTCATTTAATGAATTCCCACAGCCACATCAAATATTTCATTTTAAATGTTTTTGCTATGGAAGCAATAAAAAATTTAAAATACATCACACAAAAATTTTCTCAAGCCCCACCTTGGACACGTGGCAACACCTCGCTGCTTCGTGATAGATAAAAAATGAGCACCTTTTGATTATGAAATATCGGGAAAGCTGCTAAGATCAAATGGCAGTAGATCAGCAATGGCACAAGTTTGATCCCCTAGATAGGACACATGGCGCCCGCCTGTGATACCACAGTCTTTCAATTTCTGACCACAGGATGGCGGGCAACCATTGATATCTGAAGGTAAAAGATTGATGAAAGTGTGAGCTCCATACTTCTACAAAATATAACATTTATTAAGAACAAGGGGGGACCACTAGGCTAATGAGACAATAACATAAGTTGTTTTAAAATACTTTAGCATGAGGCTGACCCAGACTTAGGGAAATAAGACTTGCAGAGGCTGCAAAAATTAAAATGAGGGGACTCGGCCTAGACGAACCAACGGGGCATAAGATGTTTTAAAATCCCTTCAAAAAGTAACATCAAAACAGAACCTCAACCAGGTAAAAAAAAACACTAGGGTTTTACATGAAAAGAAAGCTAAAACCACAACCTTAGGATTTTCCAAACACCATGAAATACCAGTTGACACTAGGCAGGGAGGAAATGAAACATAAGGAGCAAAATTTTGAAGCTCCAATAGGAAGGAGGACATTCAAATTAGGAGGGGGATCAAAGATCACTGTACCATCATCCCAAAGTCTCCTATATTCAAAAGGAGGTCTATCCGGCTGAGAAAGATCTTGATATGCTAATCCTATGGTGTTTTCTTCTGTCAATTTTTCTTTAAGAAGTTGGTGAATGTCATGTTCATGTGTTGTGTCACAACCTTGTTTATTAAGGATAGTAAAGCCTTCACCATATGTTTCTTCAAGGTTTATGGGAGTGTTTGTGACTGTGATAATAAAATGTGTGAGGATGTGTTGGTTGAGAGGAACTAGGTCCACTTGATGGAGGAAATTTAGGTCCATTGATTTCAGGATGTAAATATGCAAAATGATCAGGAGGTGCAGCAATAGGAAGATCTTTTGGCTTCATGGATGGGTAAAAGGCTGCATTGGCTTCTAGGTTATCAAGGAAATCATTGAAGAACTTTTTCATGCTATCATCATCTTCTCCAATGATGTCTACATCACGAGGAGGAAAATCATGAAGAGTTGATGGAGCATAAGTAAGCTCAAGGTCATTAGGATCACAACCAAAGGCATAATTGGACATGTCTACCAAGGATTTTAATGAATTCCAAAACTTATTAAAAGAAAATGTCATGATTACAATGAATGCAAGTAAACTAAGATGCAAGAAATAGCAGAAAATAGAAATTTTGGAAATTAAATTAGAAAGCAACTACAAAAAGCTGTAATGCAGGAAATACCCAGAAAATGCCTAAAATTGTTGTGCAGAATGTGCAGGTGGACTGATTCGCCCAGGGTGGTGAATAAGTCCAGCTATGAGGATTTTTTATATTGTTTAGAAAATTTAGAGTGATTCTAATGCTTTTCAGATGCCAATTAAGGATTGAGATGTAGGGTATGTGTAGGATCATCATGGAAAAAGTAGGCCCTTAAGTGGCAAAAATTAGAAAAATCAGAGTTAGGCAACTTGACATAAAAATTTGAATAAGTTATCTATATTATTTCAAAAATATGTAACAATAGAATTTATAGAAAATTGAATTTAGTTTCTAAACTACTAGGTTTATTATTATTATTTTAAATCTATTTGGTGAAAATTTGAAATTTCAATGGAGTAGTACTTAAATTTCAGGGAAAAAATAAGTAGGTGTCTGTCTGACCACCCTAACCACAATAAAATGATAATATTTTTTATAAGATTTTAGATATAAGTAGACGACTCATGTCTGAATGTGATGCATTATTTTTTGTAATTTTTTCCAAGTAAATTATAATTAATTATGAATTTTTATTACAACTTTTAAAAATATAAAAACTGTATGTATGACCACCTTAACTTGGTCAAAACTTCATGAAATTCATTTTTTTTTTTTAATCCTATAGTATGTGAAGCATAGAATGTGACGCATGTTTTGGATTAAAAAAATGTGATACCGTTTGAAAGCTATAGATATTTTTCAATCAACCTATCAATCAGGACTTTAATCATAATTCAAATAGAAAATGAATAATAATTATTTATTAAATTCAAAGTAAATCATAATTTATATTTGTGGTTCAAGCTGAGAATCTCCTTTAAAAACCATTTTCGTTTCATCAATTTTGGGTTAAAAAAAAGTCGTCAACCACATACCATCATATTTCCACTTTTTGGCCCATCATGATCCTGCACATACCCTGTATATTTTTATTTTTTTCAATGATATTGTATGAAAAATTCCATCTAAATGAGACTTTCACTAATGAAATTTGAGAAACTCGAGGATGCAAAAACAAGACAATACCCAAATTAAATGTTGATGCAAATGAAGTCTAAGATGCAACATGAAATTGAAATCATAAATGTAAAGTGCTCAAAATACAGGTTCACCAAAATGAACCATAGATTTTTGGGTAGGGCTTATAGGCTACTCTTGCGCTCTTAGGATGTTTCACCTAAAAGGAGAGAGATAAACCCCACTCAAAAGATTTAGATAGGTTCACTTGAATTATGCAATTTTTTTATGTTATTTAGAATAAATGGAATGATCTAAGTTCAATTGGATGAACTATTTGATTGATTATAAATGCAAAAGCTAAGAATTATGCAATTTTTGAAAACACAATGTGATATGCAAACATGAACTATGTATGAGCAAATGCAAAACAAAATGGAAGAAGATTGAATTAGAGTACACATGGAGGTTTGATGAAGATACTGGAATATTTTGAATGATGAAAAAGATCACTGAAAATCACCAGTGGGACTCATTCGCCACTGATGTCGAATCAATCCTGCTTCTGATGAAAACTGTCAGAAACTGGTTTCTAAGTGTAGGGATCCAAAATCTAACAAAATATAGATTTCTAGCCTTTAGGTGAGACTCATTCAACACTGATGGAGAATCAGTCCTCTCCCAAAATTTTGAGAAATTAGGGGACAATTCTGCAACACCGGATCTGAGGTTGTCTACTTGTCAGGTTGACGAAGTTAATTTTGCAGAAAATGGATAGAATGTCTTCTCCAAGCTTGAAATGAGGTTGATTTGACTTGAAGCACCTTGTTGACTTGTTGACCACTCTTCAACAGCTAAATGATTGTTAAATCTACATACACAAGTCTACAAATAGACATGCAAGAGGGGAAAAATGGATGAGGGTTAGAGAATAGGGATTTTCCTTGGTCAAACCCCACTTTGGTAATAAAACCCTTAATGAAATAATGAAATGTAAGAAAATTATAAAAAAATAACATGCATATGCTATCAACTTACCAAATCCTTGTTGAAGAAAATATAAAGTTATGTCAATGGCTGCTCCCAAATGCTTGATGGATGCTCAATTAGATAATACAAAGTGCTTGAATACTTGAAGGAGTGAGTGAATTAGTGAACTTGATGAATGCTTGAATGAATGGGGGTTAAAATGGATGTAAAATTACTTATTTATACATTCTTGTGCCTTAGTAAGCCATTGATACCTCATCATAGGTCAACATCAAGCAATTTTTGAATGAAAACCCGAAAGGAAATTTGGATTTTTTTGAATTTTGAGCCAAGAGAGACTCATTCACCACCCATGGCGAATGGGTCCCATATTGGACTTGAAAGTGGGTGTCAGGAATTAAGTCACATTTAATGTTGTTTGTCAGGTTTACATTCAAAAAAACACTTAATTAAGCCTTATAAGTGCATAAAGGGGTCAAATAAAGCATAAGAAAGGTGTAAATAGTGAAATTAGCCTAGTAAAGTGTGAAATCTTGTTACAAGACTTTAAAACACTTCAAAATAGGACTTGATAAGTGATGAAAAGGTGATTTTTAGGTGAATTGTAATGAATAGAGTCTAGAAAAGTGTAGAAATGTTTTACAACACTTCACAACACCTTCACAAGACACCATAATTTGAATTTTAAGGACCTAATGTGAATGTTCAAGCCACATTGCAACATTAAATCAAAGCAAAAGTGGACCAATCATCATGAAGAAAGACCTAGAAGGCCATGAAATTGACAAGGGGCCATTTTTCCAGGGCACAAAGAAATTGTGAGATTGAATTCCAGAGAAAATACTACTAGAAGCCATTAAAATACACAAATTTCTTCATCTTTCTATCACAAAAAGAAAAATTGTAATATAAAGCAACTTACCAACAAAGAGGACACATTCCATAGTCATAGAGGAAGTGAATCTTCAAAACCTCCGTGGCAACATGGGGTTATAGACAAAAAAAATGAATGCAAATGAGCCCGTAAAGTTCTTTTAGGTTTTTTGTGTTTCCCAATGTAACCTTAATCCTACCTGACCCAAGTATTGGGTTATTTTTTCACTTATATTTCATAAAAATGTATGATATTTAATACTTAGGCCTCAACATTTTCCTAATGTATTAAATCTAACCTTCATATTTTTTCATGACGTTAAGACAAAAATGAATATGTAAACAAATATTAAGGGTAATGTTTTATAAATTACATTAGTATTTGTCATGTAAATTGAAAAATAAACAATCACATGACAAATATTAAAGTAAATCATAACTGGCTATCTTTAATATTTGTTCAAATAGTTTATCCTTGTCCCAAAATCATGAGAAAAATAGAAGGGAGGTGGAACTCAGGTGTTTGTCCTTGATTTTCAGATAAACTAAAGTGCTTTTGGAGTCCCCTTTGGTCAAACAATTTGAGAGGTGGATTTAGGGGCTATTTTAGCTCAATTTGGATTAGTTATGGGCCTTCATTTTTAGGATTTTCTCTTTTCCTCATGAAGCATATTGAGATGGATATTTTGGAGCACAGTTGACTGCAAGTGTCACCTCTTGGCACTTTGAGATAGTTTTTGTATTAAAGGAGAAAATTCTTATGCTTTTTTCCTTAGTTCTTGAATTTTCACCTTTGCATACTGTAGAGAGGAATTTTTCTTGTAACTCAACCATTTATTACACTTTTCAGTAGCAACAATTTATTTTCTGATAGTTTATTGTTATGCTTTGTAGAGATTCCTTCCATTTTCTAATACAAACATGGGTTCTTCAATCTGATTTCAGGTGTCTTTATAATTTTTATGATTTGATAGGAGTTTCTTATCTTTCACGTGAAATTTTTTGAATTTTTTGTCTCATTTATTAGATGCAAGTATACAAATTTTAGTTCATTACAGCTCACAGCTTGTGCAAGATTTTCACAAGCCTTTATATGAATTACTTGTGTGATGAATATGATCAGTTTGGATTGTAAGAATAGTTGTATTAGACAATTTTTGTGAGTCATATTGTAGATTAAAGTCAAAATATCAGTGCATCACCCCCCTTTAGATAGATTTTCAGTTCAATTTTCAATAGTATTCAAGGTTTCTTCTATCTCTTTTTTCCATCAATTTAAAGATCTAAAGGGAATTTAAAGGGAGCCAACTCTTTTGGAGGTCCGTTCTTGTAATAGGCCAAACCAACAGTCTCAGAACATTGCCATATTACACTTTCCAATCTTGCAAAGGCTAAGCATCAAGGGAACAATCCTTTGTGTTAACAACTATAAAGAGTGAAATGTTGGGAAAAGGGGTCCTAGGTCCTAAATTTATAGAACCTAGGATTCAAGGGGCCTCTTCCCAAAATTCATTAGAATACCAACCAAAAATCCAAGATATTGACTTTCAACCTCAATTAGACCTAGGTTGGTGGACTCTTTAGGGTCTTAGGATGATTAAGAATGATTTAAAATGATTAAACTAATTAAACTAATTGAAATAAATGAGCTAATATATAAAATATAGATTCTCAAAGATAATCAAATTGTAACAACACTTTGCAGGAAGATCTGTGAGATCATAGGGAATGTACATATTACCAGAAGCTCATTTAGACAAGTGTTGAAGGATTGGTTTTTCACTAGGAAAATGGGTCCTTTTTTAGGCTTCAAAAAATAACTTTTACAGTCCTCTAGTACTAGATATGAGATGTTTTCCACCTACAATTTTTTTAGAATGTTCAAAATTAATTGTGATACTTAGTTTTTGTAGGTTGAAAAGAATGATGACAACAAATGCAACAATGAAAATTACTCTTCAATATCTCTTTAATCCTTCTTCAACCTATTGAACTGAAGGAAATATAGTTCCAACTTTTTAGAGATGGAACTAGGGTTAGGACCTATTTCACTCTCAATTCATTAGGAAAGTAAGATCCCTCAACCAAGTGACTAAATTAAGGGAAGGAGAACTAAAAGGGGTTTCCTGAGGTGTGATTAAAAAGAGGTTTTTTCCACTAAGAAAATACTTAGAAAGAAGGAAATGAAAGAAATATGGCAATCTAACTATATGACCTAGAAAATGAATCTTAAAATCAGAATGAGAGACTTGGGATAATAGAGAAGTACTTGGAATACTGGAGATGTCCAAAACAAGGTTTGAAACTTTGAAATTCCAAATTTTGATGTGCATTTCGACTTATACACCATACTAGGCAATTTAGTCTGATTTTAGGGTTGAATCTAGAATCTACTACTGGCAAATCAGGATCTATAGAAAACTATTGAAAAGTGGTATACTGGGACTCATACACCCAAGATGGAAATTTAGTCCTAGTATTAGCATTTGAATAAAATTTCTATAGCCTTGAGTGATCTTTTGTAGCTTTCATCGTGTTTGATCTCCAAGTCTGAAAGTATGAGTTTTGGCTTGTAGGTGAGTTTTCGTGAAGATGACAACTTATTGACAACTTTGAGAACTTTCTTCAATATTGCAACTTTGTCTTCAAAGGATCTTCAAGGCTCAAAACACCTATATCTACAATCACACACATGAAGAGGGAAAAATGTTGATTTTGTTAGTGGATAGGGGTTTTCCTTGGTCAAACCCCATTTTGGTAATCAAACCTTGAAATAAAATAAAATAGAATGAAGGAATGATGAATGAATAATATGCAATGTTGTAACTCACCAAACCCTTGATATAAAGGCTGAAATATTGTGTGAGATGGCTCCAATGGAAGTAGTTATTTATCATGATTCTTGATGGAATATAATGCCTTTGAATACTTGAATTGATCTTGAACAATAAATTACAACATTACTCAAAACCACATGCATGATGCATCAATCCTTTGACATGATAATGGATCTTGATTACTACAATAATATTCTACAAATATACTCTTGAATTCCTTCTTTAATGCTCTTGAATACTCTCTAATGCTCTTATGAAACCTTAGGATGCTTGACTAAAAATTGCTAGGTCTTGTTAGGACAAATTATGTGAAATAACCTTGTATTTATACCTATTTATGCCAAAATTCTTGAAATTACAACACTACAAGCTGACATCAAATATTGGATAATAAAATCCCACTAGTAATTTGATTTAAAATAGGTCCTGGTTAAAGCAGGAGTCATATGCCAAGTTGGGCATATGAATCCAAGTGCCTTAAACATGGGGCATGGATTTCTAGGAGTGTTTTGTTTAATGTGAAATTTTATATCAGGTCCCAAGACCTATGTGGGACCTATATTCCCAAGGTGGAATATGAGTCCTAGATCACTAGATATGGGACACACAACCCAAATATTGAATTATGATTAGTTCTTTCATAAGTGTCAAGATTATCCTTAGAAAAATGCATTTAATAAGGCTTGTGGATGCAAAATAGGAACAATTAAGGCATAAAGAAGCCAAATTTTAATGAAAAGGGCCAAAAATTTAATGTGAATATGTAAAACATATTACAACACCAAATTAAGGCACCATTTAGCTCATTTTATCAATTATTCCCAAATTAAGTTAGGAAAAGAGATCATTTTTCTTTCACTACATTTAGCCCCCACTTTAGTGAGAGGAGGAACTTGATTCAAACTCACACTAAAGTAGACATTCAAGAGGGGTCCAAGTGTACCAATGTGGATGGTATAGAATGACAAAGATGAAGGGGGTGGTCAAGCCCCCAAGATCCAAGATCCTACATCAAACCAACATACGCACAAAGGAACACGCATGTGAATGATGTATGAAGTAGCAACATACACTGTCAATGAATTAAAGAAGAAAGAAAAGGAAAAAGAGGGTGGATCAAGCCTCAAAAGTTTGTCCAACATAATGTGGACTAGGTCTAAGCTATTTTTCTAAAACTTTTTACAAGTGGAACATGACGTACACCATGCAAAACCAAACACACACTCACATGGGCTAGTGGAACCTCAGGCCATCCACTAGGTGAGCCCTCAAAAAGGTGAGACACATACGCATGTGACCAATATTCACTCAGACACAAGCAAGTGGCTATGGGAAAGTCATTCCTAAGTTTTGCTTCCCATACATATTAACCATACCAAAGGTATCCCTCTGATAACTTCAATAAGGTGCCACTAAATGAAACAACATGCAAGTAAATATTTGTTCAAAGGGACTTTGCTTAGTTCATGTAAGGTCTCTTCTTAGGGAACATCGTGCCTAATGTCTCCAAGAGAGGAAAATTCAAAGAAATATCATGCTCTCAAAGGAAATCAAACCCAATGACACCACCAAGAAAAAGACCCATCACAAGAATAAAGAAAATCGCATGGTGAATCATGAGTGTTGATGTATGCCCCCACTTTAATGTAGTTGTGTAACCAAATATTTTGGCACCTGGATGCTTTCTTGTCCTTCTAGGGGTTTTCACCTAAAAGGAGAAAGATTGGGCCAAAATGCAATGTTACATTCAAATATGGATGTGATGTTGGTGCAATGTGTCTAAATGAGATGAACTAAATACAAAGAACTAATAAAAGAGATTGATTATTAATGTAAAACTATTGAAATGCAAGTCATTGGAAAACAAATTGTGATATATGAAAACACTTAGAAATGAATAGTAAACTATAACAGAAATGGTTGAAACTAAATGTTTACACCTAAGATCTTGCTGGAGACTAGAAATGACATCTAAACTATTGTTGATATTGAAAATTTAGCCCACTAGGGCTCATTCTCCATTCTAGGCGAATTAGTCCCAAATCTGGGAAATTGTTATGGAGCTTGTTTCAGATAAATGGGTATCCAAAAATGCAAAAACCCCT
This sequence comes from Sequoia sempervirens, assembly GCA_007258455.2. Lineage (NCBI taxonomy): Eukaryota > Viridiplantae > Streptophyta > Pinopsida > Cupressales > Cupressaceae > Sequoia > Sequoia sempervirens. Next base: position 208,147 of record VDFB02149257.1, on the reverse strand, counting down.
TTTCAAGCCTCGCAATGGGACTCATTCGCCACTAATGGCGAATCAATCCAATTTTTAATTTCTAAAAATCCAAAAGAGGAAACTAAAGCCCTCAGTCTACACTTTGGTTCCTAACAGGTGTCCACCTCTGAAAGTCTGAATTTTTTGGGCTTGAAAGTGACTTTTTGTTGATATTTTTTCTTGGTCAACAAGGAGATGTTTTCAACAAATCTTCAACCTATTCTCCAATGATTTCCAAGTCTTCAAGATGCCTAAATCTACAAACACACTAGAAGAGAAGGAGAAATGTTGAATTTTAGGGCATGGGGGTTTGCCTTGGTCAAACCCCTTTGTAGGTAATTAAACCAAAATGGAGAAAGAATGTAATGAAGTATGCAACAATGGAGTTATTACCTTTCCATGCTGATTGATCTTGGATTTTTGCAACAAAGAATGAAGATTCTACCCTTGAATGTCTAAAAAATGATCGTGAATAACTTAGATTGTTTAGACAAAGATTTTAGCTTCCAAAGGTCTTTCTTACACTTCTATGATTTTTCACCTAAAAGGAGAAAGATGGGCCAAAATGCAATGTTCAAATTCAAAGATTACTGTGATATGGATGCAATATGTCTAAATAAACTAATTTAAATGCAGAAAACTAATGAAAGTTATTGATTATCAAATGGAAACTATTGAAATGCAACTTGTTGGAAAATCCATTGTGTAATGCAAAAACACCTAAAAAATGAAAGTAAAATAAAACAGAAGCGAGTGAAACTGAAGAGGTGCACCTGTAAAATTGCTGGAAACTAGAAATGACAATGAAATTATAAAGATGCTAATTTTTGGGATTGGTGGGACTCATTCGCCATTCTGAGTGAATTAGTCCTAGTTTTGTGAAACTATTTTAGAGCTCGCTTCAGACAAATGGGTATCCAAAAATGCTGAAAACTAAAATCAGGCCTAGATGTGGGACTCATTCTCCACACATGGTGAATAAGTCCACTTTTTAATTTCTGAATATTCAAAGGTGGAAACATGAGGTTTTGGTTTGCAATTTCTGCTTCTCTAGGTGTCTGGTTCTTAACCTATTAAATTCGGGCCTAAAAGTGAAATTTTTAGGGTATTTTGACTTATCCAGTGAAGATATGAATTGAACAAATTTGTTATGCAATCTTCAATGATTTCAAAGCCTCCAAGATGTCTAAATCTACAAAGACACAAGACAAGAGACAAAAATGTTGAATGTTAGGGCATGGGGGTTTGCCTTGGTCAAACCCCTTTTTAGGTAATTAAACCAAATGAAGAAAAGAATGTAATGAAGAATGCAATGATGGAGTTATTACGTTTCCATGATGATTGATCTTGAATGTCTACAACAAAACATGAAGAATTTTCCCTTGAATGTCTTAGGAAACTATCTTGATGACTTGCAATGATGAAACCCTAACTTGCTTGACTTGAAAGAGAAGATTGATGATGAATGAATGATAAGAGTTGTGTGAATGGGTTGAGATGTGTTGTACCCAAAAATTAAAAATTTTGTTACACGTAGACATTTTGAAGGAATCAATAAAAGTCTTGTTAAATCAGTCAAAAAGGTCAAAATTTGGGTATGCATGTCTTGCATGAGGGGTTAAAATGATTTTTTTTCAAAATCTGACAATTTGGGTCTACTAAGAGCAGCTTAATCTATGAAACCCAGATCCTTGGTTTTCATCCCTACTTTTTAGGAAAACTGGTATTTTTATAATTTTTCTAAAAATAGTAACTTTTTTTGGGTTTTTTTGGGTTTCTTTTGAAATGGATACTGGAAAAACTTTCTAAAAATAGAAAGTTGGTCTATTAGAGTTCAAAATGATTTTGATTGCTCAAAATACGTCCATATCAGGCTGATGCAGTCAAAATCTCAAAATAATTAGTTTTTCCCTACTGGTCTATTCTAATTTTTTAGAAGCATAACAGGAGGTCTAAGGTAATCGATGGAGGTCAATCAACTACCAGGTGTTAGATTCAATACTCAGGCATTCAACAGAAGGCGAGTTGGTGAGAAAGCGTGAAGAATAGAGAAGAAAGTGAAAATTTGTGAAAATTTTCTAACACTGCCAGCCATGGGCGCCCCAGGAGAGAATAGGCGCCCATCTTTTTAGGGCACTAAAAGTTGAAATTAGGGTTTATGCTTCCAATCAAAGTTGCTCAGTTCTCTGCTAGCTCCGCAATGAATCTAACGGTGTAGTTATTAGATTATCTAGTCATCTAGAATTCGAGGCCGAACAAAGAGGATTCACACAGAAGTCAGAATGAAGAACATGAAAATTATCAAAAATTGACTAAGTGTGGGAACTTTGGGTGCCCCTGGTGAAGAAGGGCACCCAAATTTTTGAAGCACCTAACTCAATAGTTAGGGTTTGTGAATATATTTGATCTCTTCAGTATTCAGCCAGCTTCCCAACATCTGTTTTCATCAGAGCATTCAACTGCCCAATCTCCAGTAGATTCAGGTAAAAGTGGAACATATAAAATGAAGGTTTCAAACTTGAAGATGAAAATCAGATGAAAATCACTAAGTCTGGAAGATTTGGGCACCCCAGGAGAGAAGAGGCGCCAAAGATTTCAAAGGGACAAATAGATGAATTTGCATATGTGGCTCTAACATGATTTATTCACAGTTTATCAGGCTCTCCAACAAAATATCTAGCACGTCAATCGGAGGTTGCAGTTGCTAGATACGAGAGGCTAAACATAGGGTGAAACAAGAGTGAAGTTTCAGAATTCGGAAGCAAGGTGAAAATTTATGAAAAATGACTAAGTATAGTGAACTTGGGCACCCCAAGCCAAGAAGGGTGCCCAGGATTTTGAAGGTTTAAAACTCACTGTTTGACAAAGTAACTTCGAGAAGACCCTTGACAATATCTCCTTAGCTTTGCAACAAACATAACCATCATTCAATCTGATGGCTGGTTCACCAGATTCAACAAGATCATCTATAGAAGAGGAGTTAATGAAGAAATTGAAAATCATAAAAAAATGGCTAACTTTGGACAAAATGGGCGCCCCTAGAAGAGAAAGGCTCCCATGAATTCAAAGGTTGAAATGAAGTTTTTAGCCAGAGACGCCTCTAGGACAATCTTCTTAGAATGGGTTAGGCTCCGTGATGAATCATTCAGCTCGCTCATCAGATTGGTCTGCTAGCAGGAAATCAACATCAAAGTAGGGGGTCAAAGTTGTGAAAAGTTGAAAATATTTAAAAATGGCTAACACTGCTTGAAGTGGACGCCCCTAGCCAAGAACGGTGCCCAAATTCTCATGCCTTGGTAGAATTTTCAAGATTTTCAAAGTTTCAATTGCAAGAGAATGAAGCATGTGCATCCAAGTTCAATGATCAAAGATTTTTAGGGTTTTGAAAATAAAAGAAAAAGAAAGCAAACCTATTTCAAAACCCTAAGTCTATTTAACACTTCTCTTTTATGTAATTTTCATTATTTTTGTAGGTAGCATTCAAAGTAGAAAGTTGGAGCAGGAAGTTTGAAGAAAAATTTCAAAATTCATGAGCTTAGTTTGCTGGTTATTCATCAAATTTTTCAGATCGGCAAGCATAAACCCTTGCTTTTTCAAGTTTTTTTAATCTAGAAGATCAAATTTTTCAAATAGAAGGCCAAGGTTTTTAGTTTCCATCCATCTGGGTCTTTTCACCTCGTTCTTCTGAATAAATTTTCAAGAACATCATCAAGTTGCAGCAGCTGCTTTTTAGTTGCATGTCATTTGGGTCCTCTAAAACCAGTCCTCTAAAGAAAACCCATATTGCGGCTTTTTCAAGAAAAAATCAAATCATAGGGTTGGCTGCTTTTTTGATCAGCCATCAATATTTTTTGAATCTAATCAACTGGGTTCGTTTCTAATCATATTCTGAACAAAACCCAAGTGCCAGCTTTTTTAGTGAAAAATTGAAGAAATTAGGGTTTGCTGCTTTTTCAGTATAAAATATTTTTTTTCGAAAATGAACGATCTGGGTTGTCTTGCAACGAAATTCTTAGCAAAACCCATATCTCAGAAAAATTTCCAAAAAAATTGTTCGTTCGAGCAAGAAAATCAACATTCTAAAAATAGTAAGTTGCTCAAAACTTGTCTGAACCTAGGCGAGTTTACAGTTATTCTTCAAGGTTTCCAAAATGGAGTACACTCCCAATGTTTTCAAGACTGGATCAACTCTCTATCATGATTACATCAAAACAACTGAGACAAACTTGCATCATATCAACCCGTGTTTGATTTACATGCTTTGGAGAGTGCAGGTAACACCTCAATCAGGAACCTAGGACATTTTGGACTCTTGCAACAATGTCTATTCCTATATCAGTTTAGAGTCTTGAGTTTGTAATCGCTAGCATCAAGCATTACAACCCAACTACAAGGGAGATTCAATCAGTTGATGGCAGATTGATTTGTAGTCTAAATCCTAATATGATCGAGAAGTGTTTTTCCATTCCCCCTTGGCCTGAAAGCATCACTATCTCAAAGGGTGAATGTTAAAGGATATGGGAGATGCATAAGGAAAAATACAACAAGAAGATTGTATTGAAGTGAATGAAATAAAAACATAAAACTCTGCCAAGTCACACTTCCATGATGTCAGCAAGGTTTGAAAAAGTGGCCAATGAGGTCGAAGATTTCCTTAGGTCAGTTGCAGATGGTGAAGATATTTTAGAAAAGTGGTGTTTTGCTATTGATGGCATAGATTCACTGAACCAGGACACAATTTCTAACTTTCTAGTGGATGTGATTGAGCTTTAAAGTAGCTTTCTTCTAGAAGCTTTCTTCCCGCCTTCTTTCTATTCTTGGAATAATTCTTATCCATTCTTTGAGAAGAGAAAGAAGATAAATGTAATAGTTGGTGTTTCCCGCTTTTTCTACTTTCTTAGGTGTTAGATGTTATCTTCTTTCTAGATTTAGAAATAAAGCTTGCTTGCTAAGCAAGCCTTAGATTGTGAAAGAAAGGAGATTTTAGGGTTCCCTACTCCTCTGCTTGTTTATAAATAAGAGCCTTTGCTCATTAGCTTTCTTTAACGATTATTGTGATAGCAAATTGTTGAGTCTCTTTTAGCCAACAAGTTGTTATTCAGTGTCAGTTTACTTTATGTTAAAACCATCCTAGTGATAACAAAACGTTGAGCCTATTGTGCCTTCTATTTGTTATTCAAGTGTTGTTCAATTGTTTTATGATAGAAAATTGTTGAGTCTCTTTTAGCCAACAAGGAGTTATTGTGATTGATGTTCCTATTGTGTAAGAACAAGATTGCAAGCCTCTTTAGCTTCAATTTCTTGTTCCAGGCATGTTAGAAGTAAGTTTTGTTCCAGAAGTTTGAGTAATAAAATCATGAGCCTCCTTTGCCTTGATATAACATCTCAGATTTCTATTATTTTTGTTCTAATTTTATGATCTTGATTTCAACTTACATTGAAGTGTGTAGATGTTTGTTGAGAAAGAGTTTATTGAAGTATTTTGTTAGAGAATCAACCTTGTTAATTCTAGTTTCTCTTGCTATGCGTATTACTTGAGAAGTTAGAAACATCTTTAGTTTAAGTTAGTCGTAGTTGAAGTTCTTAAAATAGAAAATATCAGCTGCGGAGTTTGTGTTTAATAAACCTTGTACTCTAAGCTAATAAAAAAGATAGGAAACTTATTTCTTAGTTTACTTTCTTTCAACACCATCATCAAGAGGGAGCTTCCCCTCCTAATTTCAAGAGCAGTTTTACTGTGCATAGCTATCTGTTTCAAATACGCATTCTAGAGGTGCGAATTTAAATGCCAACAAGATGTAAATTCAGGTTTAGAGACTTGATTTTATAGGAAATTCACCTTGTTTTCCCATAAATTGGATCCCTAAGGGCAACATGTAAAAATAATAAACATAAATTTTAGTTTTTCCCACTCAAAGGTCAAAATTAGCCCAAATGGGACTCATTCGCCATCTTGGGTGAATCAGTCCCACTTGGCAAGGACTCATTCACCACAGATGGTGAATTAGTCACAGTGGGGCCCAATTTCTAGTTGGTTTCTTGGGAGATAAGAAAATAAGGTTTATATGATGTCTATGTTGGTTATTTCATCAAATATTGCCTTGGTATGCATAGTATGGGGTAATAGGGGCTTATTAGTGATGATGTAAAGGTCAATTAGGGCTTAGGACACAAAATTCAATGTGAAAGTGTGATTAAATACACTTTACAACACTAAAATGAGGTCCACACAACCTAGGAAGGAACATCCAATGTGAATGTGCAAGACACATTACAACACTATATTAACATTAAGTTTATTTTACAAGACTTCTAGATTGATTTGATAATGTTATTAAACACATTTTATAATGTTGAATTAGGGAGAAATGGGTTTATTAAGTTTAGAGAGGCATTAATTATTTTTACAACACTTTACAACACCTTTACAAGACACCATTAAATGCATTTGAAAGGGTCCAAGACGTAGTATGGATGTGAAAAAAACCTCACAACTCCAAATTAAGGCCTTATTAGGTCCAATTTATCATCAATTATTCCTAAATCAAGCAAATTGCCTTTTTTCTACAGTATAGAAGGATAAACCCTAGCTTGCTTTGCTTGAGATGGAAGAAATTTTTTTTGAATGTGTTATCAATGAGCTAATATATTGTCAATTAGGGTTTATAATCTTGTATTTATAGGAAATTCACCTTATTTTCCTGTTAATTAGATCCATAAGGCTGACATGGAGAAAAATTAAACTCAAAACCTATTTTTTCCTGCTTAAACCATAAAAATGGCTCAAATGGCACTCATTTTCCATCAAGGGCGAATGGGTCCCACCTAGATGGGACTAATTCACCCCTAATGGTGAATGGGTCCCATAGGGGCCATTTTTCTAGTTAGAATATCTGATAATGCATAAATTAGGTTTATATGCTAATAATAGTCAGGTTTTTTATCAAAATAACCATTGGGATGCACAATATGGGGTCATAGGGGCCTATTAATGATGATGTAAAGGGTGGATAAGGCCAAGGACACAAATTTCAATTTGAGTGTGTGATTAAATACACTTTACATCATTAAAATAAGGTCTATACAGCCTAGAAAGGCACAATATACAATGTGAATGTGTAAGACACATTAGAACACTAGATTATCATTAAGTTTAATTTACAAGCCTTCTAGATTAGTGTGATAATTCTATTAAATACATTTTATAATGTTGAATTAAGGGAAAATGGGTTCATTAAGTCTAGAGGGGTGTGAAAGTCCTTTACAACACTTTACAAAACCTTTACAAGACATCAATAAATGCATGTTATTCAATTTAAAATGGTGCAATACTTAGTGTGGCTCTATAAAACACCTTGCAACACTAAATCAGGGCCTTATTAAGTCCAATTTATCATCAATTATTCCCAAAATCAAGAAAGTTTCCTTTTTTCTATAGTACATTTATCCCCCACTTTAGTGAGAGGATGAACTTGCTTCAAACTCACACTAAAGTAGACATTCAAGAGATGCCCAATCATACCAATACGAATGAAAAAGGATGACAAAGATCAAAGGAGGTTGTGTGAGCCCCTAGGATCCAAGATCCCAAGTCAAACCAACATAAGAACAAAATAATATGCACAAGGTGAATGATTTGTAGTAGAACAAGATACATGGTCATACAATGGCAAGAACTAGAAGGGAAGAGAAAAGTGAAAATGAAAAGGTGGATCAAGCTTTAACCTTTGTCCAACACGTTGTGGATCATATCTAGGCTATTTTTCCAAAAAAATGAAATGCATACTCACTCTAGGGCGATAGAAATCATGGTTGTCTGCCAGGTGAGGAGGTCCAAAATGTGAGAAACATATACTTAGTTGGTATGTACTCACAAAAACACAGGTGGCTATGGGAAAATTTGTGCCTCATAATGGGCTTCCCACTCAACCATATCAAATTTATGCCCCCTGATAACTTTAATAAGGTTCCACAAAAATGATATTCGAGCTCTATGAGGTAAGAAAAAATTCATATTCTTGAAACTCATAGACATTGTAAATGCAAGAGAGTGCAAGGATTGTTCAAAGGGAATTTTTCTTGGTTCGCACAAGGTATCATCCTAGGGGAAATTGTGCTTAACATCTCCAAGAGAGGATGTGTCAAAGAAGTATCACACTCTTGGAGGGAATCAAGCCCAATGAAACCACCAAGAAAAGGATGCATCGCAAGAAGAAGAAAAATCACACAGTGAAACATGATGAGTGTCAATGTATGCCCCCACTTTAAAGCAGTTGCGAACACCACTAATATGAGAATTTTTTTTAAAGTAGAAGGACAACAAGAGAGCTTAATTGGAAAGCCCTATGCCAAGTCATATGTTCCCAATAAGCTACGTCAAGAAAAAGGGAGTATGTCACATGCGAGCATACTTAAGGCATGTCATCCACATCCCAAGCTTGCTCTTATATGTTCATGAAAGGTTAATGACTAGCCAAAAGAGACAACAAGTGACTTATGAGGACAAGGATATATAACCCCTTGCCCCCACTTAGTGTAGGACACGAGTGAGCTGTAGTGATGGATGAAATGCATGCTATAGTTAAAATCAGTATCAATTAGAGGAAATAGGTGCCCCTAGATAATGGATAACACCAAAATCCTTAAAATGTTGGATTTTACTACACAAAGCATTACATTCATTAGTGGAATGACCATGAACTATACGAAATGAACAAAATGAAGTCTTGTAATAGAATTTCTTTCAAGTTCTTGGAGGAAGGGATACCAAGTGATCTTGGAGGAGTCTCGGCAATATACCCTCTTGATCAATGATAGAAGGTGGTCTTGTAGTGTGTAACAAAGATACCTCTTTCTTAGTACAAGATTTCATATTACGTAGCATTGCTTAGATTGCAAGATTTTGTTTTCTCCTTTATAGGAGGGTGTAAAATCCAATGAATTCAAATCATTAGCATTTTTGCAATATGAAATTGACATGAGCAAAGGTGTAGTTGTTTGTTTCATGTTTTGTAAAGGATGAATTTCAAAACCACTAGTGTTGATTAGTTTACGATGCTTTATAGTTAAATTTGGTTTAGAGGAATTGTTTGTGATATTATTGATGTTGAGTGAAGGCTTGGTTATTTCTATCAAAGGAAAATAACCAAGACCATGAGTTGTTTGTTGTGTGATAGGATTGATAGGTTTGTGGATACCTTGTTCATTAGCACCACATGCTTTTCCACTCTATACAAGTTGTTTCATAAGCTCATAACCGCGTCCATAAAGGTTTTTCATTGCTTTTGGATCAGGTGGTTGTTTGTGTAATTTTCTTTGTTGGCTAAAGTGGTTGAGGGGGATGCTTCCAAAAGGTTGTCTAAATTTTGTGTTGACATTATTGTTGTTTCTTTTCCCTTATTTGAATCTTTGTTGATGATTTTTTATTTTCCCATGAATAATTCATGTTTGAAATCCAAGGAACCCTAATCATCTTCTAGTAGCTTCATTACTTGTTCAAGATGTTGCTATTTTTCTTGTTGTGCGGGTTCCACTTATGTGGTTGGTGTTAATGTGTTTAAATGATGTGCTTTATTTTTCTCAATGTTTAAATGACTATTGGGATCAGGGTCAGCTTTAGGTGTCTACACTTTGTTGTTGTGAATGTATTTCATTGTGCGATGAAAATTGGAAGGCACTGCATTCATTTCATGAATCAATGGTTTGCCTAAAAGGAGATTTTATGAAAGTTCATGAGGCATAATATGAATTTGTGTATCCAATGTGGCCACTCCAACTGTAATAGGAAAAGTGATCACACCGAGTGGTTGTTTTTCTATATTGTCAAATCCCTTAAAAGATAAAGAATAAGGTTGAATTTTTTATCTATCCACATGAAGCCTATCCAAGAGGTTTACACTACACACATTAAGAGTGGAGCCATTGTCAACAAGGGTTCACTTTATCCCCGTCATTTTGTATTCAGATATTATCTGGAAAGCTTCATTTTGTTTTTGCACATCCAAAGGGGGGAGTTCACTTTGGTGGAAAAAATGTTAGCATTCAATCCTTGAATTATGGCTGCTATGTCATTTGGTTGTGCATTAGAATGGATAGGAACTTGTTGTAAGGCCATTTGAAGCATAGTGTGATAGGTAGGTGAAGTCTAAAGAAGGTCCCAAAGAGATATCTTTGTGGGAGTGATCTAAAGTTGTTCAACAAGATCATACTCTCATAATCGAGGAGCACTAGGTAGTATATAATTAGGAAAAGGTAAAGAGGCTGGGATTGGTTGTTGTTGTGATGGATTGTTTCTAGTGTTGTATGTATGAGAAACGGTATGAGGATGTTGTTGTTGTGAAAAAATATTCTGAGTTGGGTAAAGAGTAAACTTAGGTTTAGGTGGAGGTGGAGGTTTATGTGATGGTGGGTAAAGAAGAAGTTTAGGTTAGTTTTTAGATTGTTGTTTGTGTGAAGGTGGATAAATGATGAGTTGAGGTTGAATAATATTAACATCCCTTAGCGAATGAGAGTCTAAGGGCATAATATTATTATTGTAAATGTTATCCTTGACTTGTAGCATGATATCCTCCCTAGAAGGATATTTTTTAGGAGAACCATAAACCACATGTTTGCGACATTCAAGGGTTGTTTCTTCTAAAAGGACTTCATCATGAGTAAGGGAGTTATGAATGGTTGAATTTTTTTGATTATTGAGAGTGGGAAGATTAGAAGAAGACTCTATTTGATTGCCAGTTTTCTCTAAGGTCTCATTCTCTTGTTCCATATGAGTTACCCTAGAAGGAGAGCTTGGAATTTGTAAGGTGGCTTCATCGCAAATAGGGGAGGCATCAAGAGAAGCACTACTATGGTGTTCATGTTTACCAAATAGATCTTCCCATAGGATAGGAACATTGGGGAAGGGAGGGATAATATTCTCATGACATTTAATAGGTATATCTTCTAACACCAACCTTTCCTCTTTGCATCGAGGAGGGATATTAGGAGAAGAACAAGTTTGATTATCACATGGTTATGGAGACTAGCTAAGGTAATGTTCAAAAATATTTCTATGGTGTCATTTTATTATTTTGTTGTTTCATCATCATGATTACTTATTTGATGTCCTCTTCTTTAGTAATGTTATGTCTAATAGGAGAGGTAAGAGGAGAGAAACAACTCAGATTGTCAAAATTCTCATCAATTGGCTCTTCTAGCACTATAATATCTACATCACAAGTGTGAGAGATAATAGGAGAAGAAAAAATGTGATTATTGTGATTATCCAAGGTTTCTTTCACTAGACTAACCTCATCCACATAAGGGAAACTAAGAGAGGGATCGATGACGAACAAAAAGAGAGGGTAAAGGACCTCATATTCATATGCACTTAACAAAACTCTCTTACAACATGCAATAAGATCTAAAAATAAAACATGAAATATGATAATTATAAATTTGTGTAAGGAAAACATGATGTAATGATTATTCTACAAACTTGAAATGTAACTATGCTAAAGCAATCATGCAAAAGACGAATGAAATTTTTTAGATTTTAAGGATGACCATGAACTAATTATACTATGTAACAATGTGAGAATGCAAACTTGAAATTTAAGCCATGCATGAAATGAGCTAATTTAGGATAGATTTAATGAAATGCATGTAACAGAAACTCAACCAACTAATATAGATGGGTAATGGAACCAAACAAAAGCTTTAAAATAGGGTTTTCAGTTCTATAAAGGATAGTTTGAGAGGTGAAAAAGGACTTATTTGCCCAAGGTGGCGAATGAGTCACAGTGGAATTTTTTTCAGAATTTTCAAAAAAAAATTATGGATTTTGATGTTTATTGGAATGTAAGATGTATACCTAACATGGAAATGCAAAATTTTAGGAAATTTTAATGATTTTAGATGCCAAAAATGCAACCTAAATGCACTTTTTCATGAATGAATTTTTTTGCACCTAGCATGCAAACTAATCCATGCACACCCTAACGCAAGGTCAATGCAAGCTAGATCTATGATGAAGGACTCCAAATCAGAAAATAAAAGTATTCTAAAGGTGGGTTCACCAAAATGTAACCAAATATTTTGGCACCCAAATTCTTTCTTGTCCTTCTAGGGTTATTCACCTAAAAGGAGAAAGATTGGAGTAAAATGAAATGTTACATTCAAATATGGATGTGATGTGGGTGCAATGTGTCTAAATTAGATGAAATAAATGCAAATAACTAATAAAAGATATTGATTATTAATGTAAAACTATTGAAATGCAAGTCATTGGAAAACACATTGTGACATGAGAAAAATACTTAGAAATGAATAGTAAACTGTAACATAAATGGTTGAAACTAAATGTGTGCACCTAAGATCTTGCTAGAGACTGTAAACGACATCTAAAATGATACTAATACTGAAAATTTTTCCTACTAGGACTCATTTACCATTCTGGGCAAATTAGTCCTAGATCTAGGAAACTATTTCGGAGCCTATATTAGACAAATCAGTATCCAAAACTATAGAAAACCCTTTTTAGGCCTGACAATGGGACTCATTCACCACTAATGGTGAATTACTCCACTTTTCAATTTCTAAAAATCCAAAAGAGAAAAGTAAATCCCTTGATTTGCAATTCAGTTTTTGACAGGTGTCTGCCTCTGAAAGTCTAATTTTTTGCACCTGAAAGTGACTTTTTGTTGATATTTTTCCTTGGTCAACAAGAATATGTCTTCAAAAAATCCTCAACCTATTCTTCAATGATTTCCAAGTCTTCAATATGCCTAAATCTGCAAACACAAAAGAAGAGAAGAAGAAATGTTTAATGTTAGGGTGTGGGGGTTTGCCTTGGTCAAACCCCTTTGTAAGTAATTAAACCAAAATGGAGAAATAATTTAATGAAGCATGCAAAAATGGAGTTATTACCTTTCCATGATGATTAATCTTGGATTTTTGCAACAAATAATGAAGATTCCACCCTTGAAAGTCTAAAAAATGATCTTGAATGACTTAGAATGATAAACCCTAGCTTGCTTGGTTTGAGATGGAAGACCAAAATGATGAATGTGTTGTGAATGAGTTAAGATATTTTCAATTAGGGTTTAGAAGATTTTATTTATAGGAAATTCACCTTATTTTCCTATTAATTGGATCCCTAAGGCTGACATGGAGAAAAATTAAACTCAAAACCTAATTTTTCCCACTTAAGCCTCAAAAATGGCTCTAACGGGACTCATTCGCCATCAAGGGTGAATGAGTCCCGCCTAGATGGGAATAATTCACCCCTGATGGTGAATGGGTCCCACAAGGGCCATTTTTTCCAATTGGAATGTTTGAGAATGCATAAATTAGGCTTATATGTTGATATAATCAGGTATTTGGTCAAAATAAGCCTTGGGATGCACAATCTAGGGTCATATGGACCTATTAATGATGATGTAAAGGGTGGATAAGGCCAAGAACACAAATTTGAATGTGAAAGTGTGATTAAATACACTTTACATCATTAAAATAAGGTCCACACAGCCTAGAAAGGCACAATATCCAATGTGAATGTGTAAAACACATTACAACATTATATTATCATTAATTTTAATTTACAAGCCTTCTAGATTAATGTGATAATGCTATTAAATACATTTTATAATGTTGAATTAAGGGAAAATGGGTTCATTAAGTCTAGAGAGGTGTGAAATTCCTTTACAACACTTTACAACACCTTTACAAGACATCAATAACTACATGTTATTCAATTTGCAAGGGTCCAAGAACTAGTGTGGATTTGTAAAACACCTCACAACACTAAATCAGGGCCTTATTAAGTCCAATGTATCATCAATTATTAACCAAATCAAGCAAGTTTCCATTTTTTCTATTGTACAAGTTGCTAACACCATTGTTGTGAGAAATTGCTTTAAAGTATAAGACATGAGAGCTTATTCAAAAATCCCTATGCCAAGTCATATGTTCCCAAATGAAACTGCATCATGGATAATGGGTTTCCCCAAAAATAAAATACTAAACATAACTCAATACGTCACATGTGAGTCAACTTAAGGCATATCATCCTCATCCCAAACTTGCTCCTATATATACATGGAACATGGTCAACTAGCCGAAAGAGAGAATGACAAGTTCCATATGAGGACAAGGCTACCTAATCCCTTGCCCCCACTTAGTGCAAGACAAGGGTGAGCTGAGATGATAGATGAAAAACATGAAATTTAGTATCAATTAGAGGAACTAGGTGCATCAACACAAGGAAGAGCACCACAATCCTTAAGATGTTGAATTCGATTACTCAAAGCCTTACATTCATTAGTAGAATAACCATGAACTCTATGATATGCACAAAATGAACACTTGTAATAGAATTTCTTTCATGTTCTTGGATGGAGAGATATCAAACGATCTTAGAGGAGTCTCGACAAGATACCCACTTGATCAATAGAAGATGTTTCGTTATTTTGTGATAAAGATATCTCTTGCTTAGTACTAGGTGTCATACTTACGCAAGACTCTTTAGATTTCAAGATTTTGTTCTCTACAAGTTGAAGGGATTGTGTAAAATCTAATGAGCTCTAGTCGTTAATAAGACATGTCCTAGGAGTGCTTTGTGTGATGAAATTAATGTTAAATAAATAATTCTTTATTTCTTTCATTTATTTCAAACGACAATAACCAAGACTATTAGTTGTTTCTATCATTTCAGGATGCACTAATGTTAAATTTGGCTTAGAAGAATCCTTTGTAAGAGTGTTTATATTGATTGAAGGCTTGTTTGTTTCTTTTGAGGGACAATAACCAAGACCATTAGTTTTTTCTTGTGTGTTAAGCTCTATAGGGACATGGATACCTTGTTCTCTAGCACCACATCCTTTCCCACTATAACCAAGTTATTTCATAATTTCATAATGTTTTACATAAATCCTTTTCATCTCTTTTGGATTTGGTGGTTGTGCATGATCAACTTCATCCAAGTTTGCTGCGTAATTTGCTTCTTCTTCTAAAGTGGTTGAAGTGGATTCTTTCAAATTTTGTGTTGACATCACTGCTAGTTCTTTTCCCTATCCAAATTTTTTTGTTATGATCTTAGGTTTCCCATTAAATTTAGGTGTGAAATCTAAGGAACCCCAATCATCTTTCAATAACTTTGTGACTTCTTCAATATTCTTCTCTTTTTCTTTCTCTTGCACGAGTTCCACTTCTATAGTTGGTGTCAGTGTTTTCAAAGGATTTTCCTTACCTTTGTCAATGTTCAAATGACTATTTGGTTCAAGGTTGGATTTGATTATACACACTTTGTTGTTGTAGACATACTTCATTATACGATGAAGAGTAGAGCGCACTCCATTCATTAAGTGAATCCATGGTCTACCTAAAAGAAGATTATATGAAAGATCATGAGGCATAACATGGACCGAGGTTTGTAATGTAACTTTGTCAACATTAATAGGTAAAGTGATCATACCAAGTAGTTTCTTTCCTACATTTTCAAATCCTCAAATAAATAAGGAATAAGGCTCAATTCTTGATTTATCCACACAAATCTTATCCAAATTGGTTACACCACACACATTAAAGGTTGAGCCATTGTTAACAAGGGTTCACTTTACCCCTATTCTATTATATTGAGCTATTATCATAAAAGATTCATTAACTTATAATGGAGGTAGATCATCTTGATGGGAAGTAATGTCTAAGTTGACCAAAGTTGTATCTTGAATTTGGGCTGCCACATCATTTGATTACACATTAGGAGGGGTCAGAAATTTTTGTAAGGAAATTTCAATCATGTTATGATAATGAGGGGATGCTTGAATAAGGTCCCATAATGATATATTAGTAGGAGTGTTCTTAAGTTGTTCAACAAGATCATACTCCTTTCAATTATATAAAGGAAAATGAGGGGCACTAGGCAAGATAGGTTGAGGTAATAAGAGGGATGTTGGAGTTGTTTGTCTTGGTTGCCGATTTTTTCTAGTGTTAAATGTATGAGAAATGGTATTATAATTTGATTGCTATGAAACATTATTCTTAGGTGGTTTGAGGATGAGGATGGGTTTGTTTTTAGTTTGTGGTTGGTTTGAGGGTGGGTAAAGGATGATTTTAGGCTCAGGAAAGTACTTTAAGGGATATCTAATGTGCATAAACTCAAAATATTTATCGTTATTTTTATGATATATTAGTGAAGGGGAGCCTAATGTCACTTCATCTTCATCTACGGAAGTCACATCACTATTGTTTGAAAGACATGTGTCAATGTTCTCATTTTCTCGCACCATGATATCTTCCCTATTAGGAGAGTTTTTAGGAGAACTACAACCTAAATGTTTATGGCATTCAAAGGCTGGTTCTTCTAAAATGAATTTATCTCAAGCAAGGCAGTTATCAATGGCTAGATTTTCTTGCTTATCAATGATGGTATTTTCTTGTTCAATAATTTTTTCCCCGAGGATTCTCATAAATTTCATTGGTTTGATCTTCTAACACCAAAATACATTCTTAACAAATAGTAGAGATATTTGGAGAAGGCCAAATTTCATTGTTATGATTGTCCATGATTTCATCCTTTTACTCTAAGGTCTCATTCTCTTGTGTGATAATATCTACCCTAGTAGGAAATATTTTAGGAGAGTAAAAAACAAAAGGTTCATCACATTCCATGGTTAGGTTTTGTAAAGTAACTTCATCACAAATAGGGGATGCATCAAGGGAAGATAAACTATGAGTGGTATGCTTGCCAATGATTGGATCCTTTTGTTCAAATTGACCTTTCCAAATGTTAGGGAAATTTGGAAAGAGATAAATAATGCTATAACTCTCAATCATAAAATCTCTTAATGCCAACATTCATGATTTTCATATCCTCTTCACAAATGTGATTTTCATGATCGTTCACAATTGTATTCTTTTTCACTAAAGCATTCTCACAAGTAGGGAAGGTGTTGGGAGATGAATGAAGACTAGGTGAAGTAATGTTAAAGAATGTTTCAATGATCTCATCTTCTTGTTTCATAATATATTCCCAAGGGGGAGGAGGAGAGGGACAAACAAGACTTTCATGATTCTCAATGATTGTATCTTCTTTCACCAAGATACCTTCATCACTAATAGGAGAGGTATCAGGAGAAGAACAATTATGATTGTTATGATTGTATACACTTGCATCCTCTTATGTTATGACATCATAAAAATCTGATAGATAGTAGGGGGTGGCCAATATTCTTGTCAAAGGTTTTATTTTGCTTTCCTAGAGTATTCCCACGAGTAGGGAAAATCAAACCATTCAAGCCATGTGATACTCTATCAATACTAAATACTTGAAAAGAAAACATGAGCTAACATGAAAAATTAAGATATCTAAATTATGCAATGCTTCTAAATGCCAAAAAATGTCCTACAGATCTGAAGATTGAAATGATTTTTTAAATGCTTCTATCATGCCCATAATTTTACATTAGAAAACCCAACTATTTTTTTTTTAATTTTATTTTATGTTACATGCATATAACCTTGCTCACTAACATTTTATGCATGCACATAGTCACTAGGTATGTGCATCGACCGAGTGTTGAAAAAAAAACACATCATAGTCGACTCATTGTCTGAGATCATGGTGCGGGAATCAAATATATTTAGGTGTATGTGGCCGCTCACACACACTCCTTCAAAGAATATTAGGTTGGCATTTAACCTAGAAGAAGAAGTAACCAGCTTAAAACAAAAGGTTATGATTAATGTTTGACTATTTCCCTGTAGCTATACTATTACTTTTGAGTCGATAGAAAGGCAAACAATTTAAGTAATACTCTTCATATTTTGACTATTTATTATTACTACTATTAACTAATACCAACTTATCTCTAAAGTTATTCACTTATGTAATTTTCAATAGTTTGATCTATTAATGATATTAATCTAATTTTCAATTTACCAATATTGATATTATTGCCAATGCAAAACATTTCCATTCACCTACAAATAATATCTATTTAATATAGATAAAAAAAAATAGTACTTACAAGTCATAAGAATATACCTAAATTAAATTATATAAATATAATATAAATACTTTAAAAAGAAGAAGTATACGTGATCAGAGTAAAGGTATGAAATTAAGTTATTTCTAAATCTAAAAGGTAAAGTTTATATTAAAAATTTTAAATTAAAAGAGAGGAAACATATAACACGTCATTTATTTAGTAAGCTTCCCCACTCAAGACTAACCTTCCCATTAAGACACTTATAAAACATTCCATTGATTTTATTTAGGCTTTTATTTTATGCGACTTATTTATTTATCTTATTTTCTTATATTACCTCGTGGGAGGCTAAACAAATGTAAATACCTATATGATACGGATTTTTTTTTTTGTTTGAAACTATTCTTGAGAGGAAACATAAAGTGATAGGTTCATGTTTTTTTTTTGAAACTTCTAACACAGGAATATTGACAATATTAAAGCTCGTTCATTTAAAACTTCCAAGGCAGTGATATTGACAATATTAACGTGGCGATACACCACTCTTACCACACTAATAATTTCAGCTGTAAATTTTAGCTTTTGCTATATTATTGTCATGATTATCGTAACTGTAGCATCTATGACAAAATCATTAACCAAAAATCACATTTATTATTCTCCAACCAGCGTTTACTGACTGTCTACAAATTTTAATTGATACAATAAATATAGAGACGGAAGGATATTTGGTTTACCTCTTGTTCACGGTATTACAACTGCCATTCAGTCTCATTTATTTATTCTGACAATGATTAACGTTGTATTACCGTTTTCTGATAATAATAACCTTTTTAAGAATGAAAGTCAATTGCAAATAGCAGGAATGGTGACTCAAAATTAATGCTGACAGATATTAATCATTCCTAAATCTTGCAAAAGCTTCATTTTGTCTTCACTTATCATATTAAGTTGAGGTCAGAATTGGCCTTAGTGGCTGCGTGGATACCAAATTTGCGCCAGGGACTGATTAATTAAAAATTATGTCTTTCAATTGCAGTTGATTTGATTTTACACATTGAAGGAGATTAATCATAACTTGCATTTACTTTAGTGATTATGTCTTAGTCCTGCTAGCAACGGTGCATTGAGTAAAGTACGCCCCTGAGAGGAAATATTAATAGAGCTATAAGATGTATTATTCAAATCACTGTATTTCTAAAGAAAGGATTTCTACTTTTAGTAAAGATTAAATATTTACATTGATTTACTATTAGTGTGATTTTCTAACATGCTTGAAGTTTTCTCTTTCATTAAACCAAGACAAGAAACACTGAGCTTCTTGTTTTCTGGTCAGGGGATTAATACTCCATAGATCAACAGGATTCGAGGTTGATAGAGTATACTTGATAGGATGGGTAAAAACTTAATTGTAGCTCAAAGTCATCTAATTTTCCTGACCTGATATGCCACCCAAGTAAGGCTATCATAATGGTGCCTATGTAATGATCTACTTCTTTATTTAAGAGACACCTTAAGATATTGCGGTACATTATATGATCAAATACAGTAGGTGGTCAAACCATAGCCATCAAGTATGGCCAAGATCAATTCACCAGACCAACCGTCCGTATGTTGAGCTCAGACAGGCACTGGGTTCGATGATGGTTAACACATCTAACTGACACCTAGACAGGGGTGTGAATCCCCATCAAGGATACACAGATAGGGAGCCAATGAACAATAATTATGCGCAGAAGGTTTGCATCCACCAAGATAAGGCACTACGGATGGAGCAGTGTACAGATGGAGCAGTGTACTGGAGTTCCACTCCTCTACGCTACCCCAAACTGTTGGCTAAGCAAGCTAAAAGAGAAGTAACTTAATGACGATGATATTAATTTATTCTTTTGTTCGAAGTAGGGCAATTCGAAGACACCAATAACAATGAATGCTCGATTCCCCGCGTAGAAGAAACTATTACCTTTTCTAACACTGGTTTGCACGAAATCTTGTAGAGTTGCTTATATTACAAGCTAAGCTACTAGGTGTACCTAGAATTTAGTGAAGTTTTCATTTACAGAATTAAACTTTGGTGAGAGCCCGATGGATTTCAATAGATAGAACCACAAAGGGAGTAAATCAAGCCATGCGGGGAGAAGGGATTACCTTGGGAAGCGACGCCAATGCTATTGTTTTAGACTTACCTTAGTCTTTAGAAAATACTCCAACGTATGATCCCAGACACACAAGATCTTTTGAAAAACATCAGCCCCTCGTGAGGATGCCCTTATGCAGGGAGTAGCGATGGTGAAGCTCCAGAACTCTACTACTGTCCAGCGATAGTTACAACGAGCTGGGAAATATGTACCCTATTTCGAGCAAAAATGTAGACAAGGCTTGGCAGGGTTTCATGCAATTATTTTCCTTGAGTTTTCTTCGTTCCTTTATTCTTTTCTTTTCTCTTTTTTTTGTTTTGTTTTTTTTTTTTTTAGCAGATCCCAAAGATGTATGTTCATAAAGGTTGCATATTACCAGAATAAGATCTCTCCATAGAAATGAATAATTTTCTCATACAAACACTATACAACTAGTATAAAGGAGAACACCCAAAATTTTCACATGCCCAAAAATTAGTCTAGGTAAGATAAACCTTCACACACAAGAGTACATGCAAGGATAGAATGGAATTGAAGCTATCAGTAAGCCGTGTTACCTATCTCTCAGGGAAAGCCGAAAGCAAAGCTTCCCCAACACATTCAACACTTTGCAGCAATTTATATATGGAATGGCCTGAGCTGATAGTCTACAACATTTTTTTTTTTGTCCCCTCTTTTTTTACTAACAATATGATCTAAAGATAGTACCGAGCAGGAAAAATTAGGGCTAATTCAAGAAATGAAAGTCAACCAAAACTAGGTAGTTTAAGCAAAGTAGCATGAAATACATTATATACCACAACATAACATTGTTCAAATAACCAGCATTGCTCACACAGCCATAACCTCATGTTCACCCAAGATCCAAGTCAATACATCGAACTGTCAAAACAACTTATTTGATATATCCAAATGCTATTTTTTTTAAAAAAAAACTTAGTTAAGAGAAAATGCATAAGGGTTCTAAATTCTGAACCAGTTTATGCATAAACGACATGCATAGGCAATGGAATCACTTCTACAGGAACAACCATATAGAAAGCAGATATTCGGAATAAGGTTAACGTTTTCTGAAAAATTATTACAACTATAAACAAGATTAAACTGCTCTTGAAAGAAAATTTCATCATAGGTATTATTTTCACTTCATTATATAGCATGATTGTCCCATAAGCTGCAACTCTTCTAGAAGTGATTACATGTTTGTAGCAAAATAAACACACCATTTGGAACTTTCTCTATGATTCTTTCATTTTAGCAAAATACTAATCTCCATTATTGCACTATGTTAAGTATTACAATTAATAGCACACACAGATTAGTAAGGCCTGCTCTCCACCCTACCATAATGGCGTCATGAAGCCTCTTGGGCTCTAGCCATACCCCCGAGTAGGGAATTTCATTTAGCTCCATAATGATTAATGGAGTCTTCTCTCATTTTACCAAGGACACTCTCATTTTACCAAGGACAAAACTAACATAGCACAAATTCCATGCATCTAGGTTCTCTACCCTTTTCTTTTCAGCCATAATCTAAACACGAAGACTCCATCCTACAACCAATAAGCATAAGGGAAAATGGAAGTAGCGAAAACTTATCTCTTTCTTTAGGGACTGGACTTTAACTCTCTTATTCTTCTTTCCATCCAATCCAGCCATGTTCATCGCCATCAGATCTCTTGTGACTGTCTTCCTCTCCGAGCCAATGCATCTTGCTCACTATCCTTTCAAAGATGTGGAACGCTCCTCTTCTCATCCTTTCTTTTGTCTCAACTTGAGTTCTCCAAAGGAGAAGTGGGCAATGCCCAAATCTTCCATCTTCTTGAGATATATAAGGATCCTCCAAACCTATACTCTTTCCCACAAGTTCTCACACATGTGTGAGTCTTGTGCCAATTCCAAGAACTTTTTGAGGAGTAAAAGGCTGAGAGTGACAAGTCACTCTTCCCAAGCCCCAACATGTTTGAATTCGCCACATTCATGAATGTGGACTTTTGAGGGGTCTTTTCACACTCCAAGGACAAGTTCACATGTCAAAAAGGTTCCAAACCCATAGGTATAGGTCTTAGGGATCTATTCTTGTTCAAAAACCAAGGAAATTGACTCAATAACCCCTTTTTAAAACCTACACAAGAATCCATACGAATTTTGATCCTAACCAAGGGTTCCAACCCCAACCAAACTCACATCACATGTCCTACAATTAGATTCTACATAATCACCCAACCAATAATAAAACCTCAAACCCTTCTAAGTCAAGTAGGGCTACACTTAGAACTTCCCAAAGATGTATTTGATTTGATTCCAACATTTATCTATCCTCCTATTTGCATATTTGATTCCATAAGAATACATCTTTTGATCTAATCAATGGTGTTCCCTTCTCATACTGAACCTTCCTTTCCTGCACATTACCAATAAAACCATAAGCAGCAATCGTATATCACATTAATCTGATAGTTGAACTAAGATTTAACCATTTCATTTACAATTTCAACTCATATTCACAATTCATGATTCCTAACCCCTTCATTGTAGCATAAATAAAATGTTAGAGTGAAAAGAAAGAATATTATCAAATAACCACACTATTTGTCATCCACTTGATACATCTTACCATTTATTTAGAAACACATAAAAGGAATTAGAGTTTCAGTAATCACGTGCAAGGTGGGGCCTTACAGCTTCTTAAAAATGACTACACTAAATGGATGATTTGACCTATGTATGATAAAATAGAAATTCCTTAAACTTTCCACATTGATATAGTAGGTTACTAGCAATCTTAGGAAGTATAGAAAATAACAAAGAAACTTAGAAAAGATGGTTTTTGTAGGCCATCAGGGACTAATACGCCCATTTGGGTGAATGAGTACCACTTGTGGTTTTTAGAAGGTTTAGATAGTGAAAATAAAGAGCACATAATACCCTGAAATCTAGAGAAAAGACCTATATAGGGACTAAATCACCCAAGTGGGTGAATGAGTCCCAAATTAGGATTTTTACACTAGATTTAGAAAATTCTAAGTTGAATTTAATTCTTCTAGGTTGTATTTTGACTTGATTGTTTGCAATGACAAATTTTCTATGAAATTGAATGATGCAAAATGAAAAAATGCAACCTATATGCACTTTTCACTAATGCAATGTTTAAAATTCCTAAATGCAACTCAACTAATGCAAATATAATGAAAATTAAATGAAATCTAAATATAGGACTTTGGTGTTCTCTAAATCAGAATTCAAGGGTCCAAAGGTCGGGTTCACAAAAATGAGTTGAAGGAAATAGGGTTCCACCTTTTGGGAGATGGAATTAGGGTTAGGACCTATTTCACTCTTAGTTCATTAGGAAACCAAGATCCATCAATCAAGTGACTCAATTGAGCTAAGGAGAACTACAAGGGGTTTCCTTAGCTGTGATTAAAAAGAGGGGTTCACCACTAAGAAAATGCTTACAAAGAAGGAAATGAAAGCAATATGCCAATCTAACTATATGACCTAGAAAACAAATCTTAAAATTATAATGAGAGATTGAGGAAAATAGAGAAGCACTTGGAGGACTAGAGATGTCCAAAAAAAGGTTTGCAACTTTGAAATTCTAACTTTTGATGTGCACTAGTACTCATACGCTAGGATGGGAAATTTAGTCCTAGTTTAGGGTTTTGGGGCTAAATCTAGAATCTGCTACTAGCAAATCAAGATCTACAAAAAATATTGAAAATTGGTATAGTGGGACTCATATGTCCAAGGTGGTTATTTTTTCCCACTATTAGGGTTTTACTGAATCTTATGTAGCGTTGAGTGATCTTTTGTAGCTTTCAACTTGTCCAATCTCCAAGTCTAAAAGTTTGAACTCTGGCATGTAGGTGAGTTTTTGTGAAGATGACAACTTCTTGACAACTTTGACAACTTTCTTCAATCTTGCAACTTTGTTTTCAAAGGATCTTTAAATCTCAAAACACCTAGATCTGCAATCACACATGAAGAGGGAAAAATGTTGATTTGTTAGTGGATAGCAGTTTTCCTTGGTCAAACCCTATTTTGGTTCAAACCTTGAAATCAAATGAAATAGAGCGATGGAATGATGAATGAACAATATGCAATATTCTAGCTCAACAAACCCTTGATATCAAGGTTGCAATCTTGTGTGAGATGACTCCAATGTATGTAGATCTTGATCATGATTCTTGGTGAAAGATAATTCCTTTGAATACTTGAATTGATCTTGAACAATACATCACAACATTAGCTCAAAACCACATGCATAATGCATCAAGCCTTTGACATGATAATGGGTCTTGATTGTTGCAATAATATTCTACAAATCTGCTCTAGAATGTCTTATTGAATGCTCTTGAATACTCTCCAAATTTCTTGTGAAATCTTAGGATACTTGACTCAAAATTTCTAGGTCTTTTAAGGAAAAATTATGTGAAAGACCTTATATTTATACTTTTCATGTCAAAATTCCTGAAATTACAACATTACAAGCCAACATGAGATTTAGGATAAAAAAATGTCACCAAGGATTTGATTTAAAATAGGTTTTGTTTAAAGAAGGACTCATAAGATAGGTTGGGCGTATGAGTCCTAGTGTCTTAAACATAAGACATATATTTCTAGGAGTGTCTTGTTTAATGTGCAATTTGAAATCAGTTCCCAAGACCTAGGTGGGACCCATATGCCCAAGGTGACGTATGAGTCCTAGATCACTAGATCTAGAACACACAACCTAAAACATTGAGTTATGATTGGTTATTTGATAAGTGTTGGGATTATCCTTACAAAAATGCATTTAATAAGGCTTGTGGATGCAAAAAAGGACCAATTAAGGCATAAAGAAGCCAAATTTTAATGAGAAGGGCCCAAAAATTAATTTGAATATGTAAAACATATTAAAAAATGAAATTAAGTCATCACTTAGCTCATTTTATCAATTATTCCCAAATTAAGTTAGGAAAAGGGTTACTTTTTCTTTCACCACACCTATAACCTGCACATACAGAAAGAGGGAAAAATGTTTGGGCCATATAGGGGTGTGCCTCAGTAAAACCCCATGAATAGTGTTCCCACTTTCACAATGGTATTGTCAATGATAAAAGGATTAATGGAAAGAAAGGAAATGATGAATGAATAATTACTGCAACTCACCACCCTTCAATAGCTTCCTTGAAGGAACAAAGACATAGACATCACTTCAATGGAATTGGATCTTTCTTACATGATTTTCTTGAATGCTTGAATAGATGAAGACCTACAACACTTGTTAGCCTTCACAAGAAAACATGAACTTACATAAACTTTGACATGATTTTAGGATCTTGATTGCTACTACAAATGACTAATAATGCTAATATTGAATGCTCTTGAAAATAATACTTGCTTCCCAAAAGTTTCTCCTTAAGTGTTATATTTCAAATGATCAAAAGACTAGGTATTTATATATGTTTTTCTAATTTCCCAAAAAATTAGATTAAAAAATCTGCACTTACAATTTGAATTTTGATTAACAAATATCACCAAAAAAATATTTTAATTTAGGTCATGTCTCATAAATCCCATGGATGAATGGGTCTTGGCCTATATCTCTAGTAAACACATGATCTAGTGCAATTTAATTATTAAATTCATTTATTTCATGTTATTTCTCCTTTCAAAAATCTATAAGAATAAGGATTTGGAATGCATAATTTGGTAAATTGGAAGCATAATTAAATCCAATAAATTAAGGGAACTTTAAACATATTGTAAAATTGTAAAAGTATACAATTTTCTACACTAACATTTCTCCCACTTTAGTGAGAGTATGCACTTCTGCTTATATTCACACTAAAGTAGAGAAATGAAATTTCAAGGAAGGTACAATTGTACAACTGTTGGAATGATAAGATGAAAAAGGATCAAGGAGATTGATCAAGCCCCCAATATCTATAATCTGATGGAAAACCAACATAGGAAAAAAAATAACACACATGTGCAAAAATGATACAAGGTACACAATCATACAATATCAAAGCTAATGCAAAAAAGAAAAAGAAAAAAATATGGACTAGCAAGTTGTGTTATGCTATATGTCCATGAGATATACTCACAAGGGCTAGTGAAGTCTTATATTCACTAGATGAGCCCCAAGGAAAAAATGAGAAACACACAAGGTCTAGTGAAGCTTGATATTATTTAGGTGTGTACCCATAAAAGTGATCATTTCTTCACAAGGCTAGAAAGCTACATTGTTCTAGACACTCATGGAATAAAATTACTTCACAAGACTAGCAAGCCAAATTATGCTAGACAAATAGGGAATACAGTTGCTTCACAAGGCAAGCTATGTTATGATAGACACTTATGGAATAAAATGACAAGGTAAAAATTCAAAATAATCAAAGAGGTTTTACTTAATGCATGGAAGGTCACACCTTTGGGAAAATCATGCTTGATATCACCGCCAAGAGAGGACTAGTGAAGGAATAAAATATTCATGCTTTAGGTACTGCAAACCATAACATTACCACCAAGAGGAATATCATATGCCAAGAAGGGTCACACTCTTCTAGGACATTAAGCCTAACATTACCATAAAATTGATACTTCACATAGATCAAGGAATCCACAGTTTGATCGGGGGACCATATGCCCCCCATTAAAAAGTTAGTGTACTTGCTACACTAATGTTTTAAAGAGATAGATAAGGATCTCAATAAGAAATATAGCAAAGATAAGGCTACCTAACTCCTTGACCCACAAGTGTATGACAAGGATGATCCCTAATATAATATCATATGCTACTACTCCCAATTCAAAAGATAATTGTGTATAAAGTTCAATACATGTGGTAGTGAGCATGCTATAATTCTACAACTATCACATGACAAGGAGAAAAGTAAAAAAATATGATTTGATTATATAATCATATTGACTTGTAAAATGATAAAAATTATTTCAATACCTTTTTTAAATCATGTCATTCATAAATAAGATGCACAAGTGTTCTATGATATGCATAGCAAGATATTTCTATACTTTTTAATTTCTTATTTTCTCAGATAGGTGGTAATGTAATCAATCCTAGGCTGAGAAATTTATCTAAGGTCCATGCAATCTTGGTTATGGTATGTTAAATTGGTAGCTTCTTAAGTTTATAAGGCTTATTTTTCTTACTTGATTGAGCAACTGCTTCTTGTGAAAGTGAAGGATGTTCATAGCCTAATCCCTTTGTTTCTTCTTATGCTATTTGTTCTATAAATTTATGAATCTCATGCTCATTCCCTATGTCACATACTTGTTCTATCAAAAATTGTAAAACCTTGGCCATAACACTACTCTAGGTTAATGGGTGTGTTGGTGACTTTGTTTAGATATGATGAAGAGGTATCAATATTGGAACCAAACAAAATGGGGGAATGATATGATGTATGATGTATTCACACCCACTTTCAAAGAGGCTCCACTCAAGGATAACCCTAGAGATCTTAATGCAAACGAGATTGAAACATTATGATAGGGCTATCCTAGATAATGAATGATAGATAATGAGGGGTTCACCACCAAGTATAAACTTGGAAAATACAATGAATTGGAAAACAAAGAGTGATATGAAAACTAACTCTAAATGACCTAAGAAAGTGAACAAAATGTAACAGAAAGCTATGAAACTAAAAGTGTGCACCTGGAAGACTAAAGAAGGTAGAATGGAGGTCTGGATCACTAAAAAATCTATTGATGATGCTGGTTGGGACTCATTCACCAAGGTAGGTGAATCAATCCAATTTCCAGGAAAATGTGCAAAAACGGGTTTCAACCAAAAGGGTATCCAAATCTACAAAAATATATGTCAGGCCTGTATAGTGGGACTCATTTGCCAATAGTGGCGAATCAGTCCACTTTTAATTTTCTAGAAGCTTTGAACTAGATTATGTGCCTCTCAGTTTGCTATGCCCTTTTAGATTGGTTTCTGGATCTGAAACTACAAAATGCCACTTGTAGACCTTCTCCAAGCTTCTCCAAGGCTTGATGACAACTTTAGGGATTTTGAGGACTTGACAACCTTTTTCCAACTTTTCTTCTTAGAAAATGTGCAACCTAGCCCTACAAATCACACACAAGAAGAGGAAAAAATGTTGTTGGGGTTAGTGAATAGGGGTTTTCCTTGGTCAAATCCCTTGTTGGTAATTAAACATTGAAATGAAAGAAAATATAAAAGGACAATGATGAATGAACAAAAGATAATGTTGCAACTCAAAAAACCCTAGAAATAAGATGCTACAATGATTCTTGAAATAGATGTAATGGATGTGGTTCTTAACTCTAGCTTGATATAGATCTTTCTTGAAATGCTTGCTTGGATCATGAACTCTACATCACAAATGTTATCATACTAACAAACATGAAGAATGCAATCTTTGACATGACAATTGATGCTCTTGAATTCTCTTGAATGCTTGATTATCTACCCTTGAAATGCCTTGAATTCTCTTGTGAATGCTCAAATGCTCTTGTGAACTCTTGAATGCTTGTAAAGTTTGCTAACTGTGAATATGAGTGAAATAACCTTGTATTTATACTTAATTATGCAAAATTTCTTGAAAATACAACACTACAAGCTGAAATCAAATCTGGGAGAATAAAATCCCACCATAAATTTGATTTAAATATGAATTTGATCACACAAGACTCATTCGCCCAAGCTAGCGAATGAGTCCCATCAAACATAATGTATGGGACAAAAAATGAAAAATGGTTAGAAATGTGTGAAACTTGCATCGAGGCAAAAATGACCTAGGTGAGACTCATTCACCCAAGGTGGTGAATGCATCCCAAACACTAAATTTGGGCCACACAAGCTAGGAACACTTGAATTATGATTGCTTACTTTTTGGTGTCGGGATTATCCTCAAAAAGATGCAATAAATGAGGCTTGTGGATGTAAAATATGGCCAATTAAAGCATAAGAAAGCCTAATTATGAATGATAAGCCTAGAGGAATGTGAAAGTGTGTTGCAACACTTTACAACACTCCAAATAAGGAAAGATTAAGGTTGATTATGATTAAAAATATGTTTATTATGCTTAGTTAATTGATAAAACCCTAGAAAAGTGTGAAAGTGTGTTACAACACTTCACAACACCTTTGGATGGAACCATTAAATTCCATTAGTTCACAAGGGCTCAAGACCTAATTTTAATGTGTTGTCCACATTACAACATCAAATAAAGGAAACATTAAGCCAAAATCACAAGGAGAGCCCAAAAAGTCAGAAAAAGTAGAAGGGTTACTTTTTTGGTGACTCCATTTAGCCCCACCTTTAGTGACAAGATGAACCTTCTTCAAACACACACTAAAGTAGAAAAACACACCTCAAGAGGGGTTCCAATCTATGAATGATAGCAAGACAAGATGACAATGATCAAGATGGGTGATCAAGCCCCTAGGAGCAAGATCCCAAAACAAACTAACATGAGAAAAAAGGAACACACATGAGAATGATAGAAAGAGCAACAACAAGGCCAATCATACACTACGAAAGACAAAAAAGAGAAATAGAGAGATAAGAAGAATCAAATCAAGCTTTGACCATTTTTCAATTATGATGTGGATCAGATCTAGGTTGTTTGTCCAAAAAATGTGTACTCACTCTGAGGTGATAGAAATTTTGGTTGTCTGCCAAGTGAGAAGTCCTAAAAGGTGAGATATTATGCTATAGAAAAAAGGACCCTTTGTTTGACATGGGATTAATTCATGATAAACTAGACATAATGAGGCCTTGATTCAGGTGTTGTGAGGCATTTTATGCATCTGCACTAGGTCTTAGACCCTTGCAATTCGAATAACATGCTTTTAACGATGTCTTGTAAAGGTGTTTTAAAGTCTTGTAAAGGACTTTCACACTTTTCTAGACTTAATTAACCTATTTATCCATAATTCAACATTATAAAATTTGTTTAATAACATTATCACATCAATTTAGAAGGCTTGAAAAAAAAAATTACGTTAAACTTATTGGACTCAAGGAACATTGATAGGGGGTGAATCAGTGTTCAACAGTATTTAAATTTTAATTTCAGATCTTAAAACAGTTACAACATTTAAGTAGAAGTAAAGATGCAAGCACAAGAAGGAAACAATCAAAACACCATAACACCAGGATTTTTATGTGGAAACCTTATTAGGGGAAAAACCATGGTGGAGGTTAATCCACAATTTATACTCTATTAAAAGTATGAAGAAACAAGGGGAATGCACATGTATTCAAGTGCACTACCTAGAGCTCACTACTCAAAATAAGGAAGGCTCATTTCCTTAAAAAAATTGAAATTACAACAAAGAGTTGAACTGAGAAATTAACATCTACAAATTCCTAGTTCTAGTTTTAGTGGAGCTCATAGATCATATTTTGAACTTTCTAACTGATTTTGTACTTTGCTCTGCTCTACCTTAATTCACCTCACAAAAATCCTCTTCTGCACAAGTGAAATTCTCTCAACTAATCTTCTGATGTACACACACACATCTACTCTATTCTTCACACCAATACACACCACACCAAAATGAATTAATCGATCTCTTATATATATCCGCTAACAAGAATTCAATCGCTATATGTTAGATTCAACACAATAAAAATATTTCTTAATAGTTGGCTCAATCCTCATTAAATATTTTGATGCGTACCCACATAAGTCAGCCAAGCCATAGCTAGGACCCAGAAAAAAATATCCAACAAAGGAAACAATTAAACAATTAATCCTCATATATCCGTGACATGCTACATTCACTAAGTCCGCCTCCATGAGAAAATCAACATAAAATCATTCTACCAAATTTCTTAACTTAACCACCGATTGATGCAACATCACAAAAATTAATAATAAGATAACATAGATACTTAACATCCTTCCCCGAGATCAGCAACTCAAAATGATAATCCGGTGAAGCATATAGATCGACATACTAACTGGATACCATGTTCTTCATTTTCACTTCTGGTAAAACTCTGTTCATTACTCTGCCTGCCGGTATGAACAAATCCTGATTTGTGGACCAGAATAGTGACTTAGGTTGCCATCAATGACAACACTAGAAGCCATATGCCAACAATCTCCCCCTTTGGAATTGATGGCAACACTTAGTGTTAGAATCAATATGATTATGTTGCCAAAGTTCAAAATTTCAAAACATAACTTCTTTTCAAAACACAGCTCACCCTTAGAATGATAAAGCACTTTTCACTGCTCTCTCTCCCCCTTTGACATCAATGAAAAACATATTTTGGATCTCCCCCTTTGCTAATTCAAAATTGGATCAAAATTTGAAGAAATACACCTACTACTCAAGTTAGAAAATTATCTTGTACTAATATTTCATTTTTGGAAGAAATTTCCTCCAAGATTCTACTGTAATCCCAATGATTAAGATCAAGCTATTGTTTTCTGATGTCTGGTTGATAATCTGGATGAGAGATTCCAGAATTGTGATTGCCTTGTCTAATTTTTCTCCTTTCCTTAAAACCTCAATTAACTGCTCCAACATACATTTGGTTAAATTCTTCACTTTCCAAAAGGCATCCACAAGGTTGTTTCTAGAAAAATGAAAATTTGCATGCTCAGACTACAATTCTTGAATGCTTTTCTTGACTGCGCCATCCTGACCTATTTTGTTCAACTTAGATTCAATCTACTCCAACTTATCTTTTTATTTCTCAACTGCATGAGGCCAACAAAGACAATAGTTGTAGATGTTATTGGCTATATTAATGCATTGCCTCAACACATTCATTTTCCTTTTTAATTTAGTAAGAGATAGCTTGAACTGCTCTTTTAGATGTAGACTTATTTCTTCCTCTTTTTTGTCTTGAGACTCATAGACCATGACTTCCTTAATGCACTCAATCATCTCTTTAGGAAACACATTCTGCAAAATCTCCAAAAAAATTTTATTGTGCACAAAATAAGTACTCAGTGTGCTCTCAATCAGACATGCCATAAGTTGGCTCACATGTGATGTACTAAGTTATCTTTAGTTATTGAATTTTGGGGGAAACTCCTTTTTCATGATGTAGTTTCATTCGGGAACATATGAATTGACATAGGGATTTCTGAGTAAGCTCTCATGTCTCCTACTTTAAAGTAGATTTCTCAAACCAATGATGTTTGTAATCAATTTAAAATGGGGGAATACATCAACACTCATATTTATTTGTTTGGTTTTATTTATTCTTGTGATGTGTCCTATTCTTGGTGGTGTCATTGGGTTTGATTTCCTCCAAGAGCATGATGTTTCTTCGACTAGTCCTCTCTTGGAGAAGTTAGACATGATGTTCCCTAAGAAGAGACCTTACATGAACTAAGAAAAGTCTCATTAAAGAAAAACCTTTACTCGTATGTTAATCATGAAACAATAATGTGAATGGTGCCCTATCAAAGTTATCAAAGGGATAGCTTTAGTATGGTAAGTACAGTGAGAGCCAACATAGAGGCATGATTTTCTCACTAAGCTATCTTCTTGGGGTATCACCTAAGGGATGGCCTGAGGTTCCATTATCCCAGAGTGAGCACTAATGTCATTTGCATAGTGGACATCACATTCTTCTTGTGAACATTTTTTGACAAATAACTTAGACTTGGTCCACATTGTGTTGGATAGATTGTCGAGGCTTGATCCACCCATTTTTATTCTTGTTTTTTTTGTGCTTTTCTTTCTCGTAATATTTGATGTTGTATGATTTAGTATCTTTTTCATTGCAACATATAGAATTTTTTTGAATTTCTAGTTTAGTGTGAGTTTTAAGCAAGTTCCTTCTCTCAATAAAATGGGGGCTAAATCTCATGTCAAAAAAAGTAACCCTTTTTTCACACTTAATTTGGGAATTGTTGACATGGAAAAAGTATCCCTTTTTGCTTGCTTGATATGGGAATAATCAATGATAAATTGGAATTAATGAGGCCTTGATTTGGTTTTGTGAGGTGTTTTTCACATCCCCGCTAGGTCTTGAACCCTTGCAAATGCATTTAACAATGTCTTGTGATGGTGTTGTAAAGTGTTGTAAAAGACTTTGATGCCCCTCTAGACTTAATGGACCCATATTTCCCTAGTTGAATGTTGTAAAATGTATTTAATGGAATTCTCACATTAATCTAGAAGACTTGTAAATTAAACTTGACTCTAATCTATTTTTGTAGTGTTTCTTACACACTCACAGTGGATGTTGTGTCTTTCTAGGCTATGTGGACCTCATTTTAATGATGTAAAGTGTATTTAGTGACACTTTCACATTGAATTTTGTGTCCCAGGCCATAATTAACCTTTACATCATCATTAGCAGGCCCCTATGACCCCTTATTGTACATCCCAAGGCATAATTTGATCAAATATTCAATGAAATCAAAATAAGAACTAAAATTCCTCATTCCCCAACATTTCAGCTGGCAAAAGGGCCCCTCTGGGACTAAGTCATCCATCTGGGTGAATGAATCCCTACTAGGTAGGACTAAGTTACCCAGAGTGGTGAATTGGTGCCATTTGGATTATTTTTTAGCTTTGAGAAGGAAAAGTTGGAATTTAAGTTTATTTTTCTTTCATGTTGGCCTTGGGGATCAAATTAACAAGAAAATTAGGTGGATTTCCTATAAATACAAGCCTCTAAACCCTAATTCAAAACTCATTCATATTATTTTTCATTCATCATCTCTCTCAAGTCAAGCAAGCTAGGGTTTTAGCATTCTAAGTCATCAAGATAGATTTCAAGGACATTCAAGGACAAATTCTTCATCCATTGTTGCAAAAATTCAAGATCAATAATCATGGAAAGTATCTAACTCCATTATTTCATGCTTCATTACATTATTTCTCTATTTTGGTTTAATTACCTAAAAAGGGGTTTGACCAAGGCAAACCCCCATGCCTTAACATCCAACATTTCTCTCTCTTTTCTTGTGTGTTTATAGATTTACATACTTTGAGGGTTTTAAAATAATTGAAGAATATGTTTAAGACCTATTGGAGTCATCTTCTTCCTTGAAAGGAAAAAATATCAACAAAAGGTCACTTTCAGGCCAAAAAATTAGAGTTTAAGAGGCAAACACCTATAAAGAACCGAAGTGCAGACCGAGGGCTTCCATTTCCTCTTTCAATTTTTTTAGAAATATGAAAGTGGACTAAATTGCCACTAATGGTGAATTAGTCCCACTATACCTGAATTTTAGTGATTTCTATAGATTCAAACACCCATTTGGTAGAAATGGGCTCTGGAGCAGTTTTCTGAGATCTCAGACTAAGTCACCGAGATTGGCACAAGTGTCCTAGTTGGATTCTACATTAGTTTTATTAGGATTCCCTACCTTCATTCCATCATTTTTCAGCCTCTAGGTGCACACATTTTGTTTCATAACTTTCTATCTAGTTTTGTTTGTATTTCTAGGTCATTTATCACATGTTTGCATATCACAATGTTGTTTCAAACATCTTGCATTACTTAGGTTTTACATTAATAATTCATTTCCTTTTTCATTTTATTACATTTAGACATTGCATTGAGACATATTTCTTCCATCCTAGCATTAATTTTGAATGTGTACATTGCATTTTGGCCCATCTTTCTCCTTTTAGGTGAAAAACCCTAAAAGTACAAGAAAGCCCTTGGGTGCCAAAATCTATCTTCATTTTGGTGAACCTAACTTTAGAATACTTTTCCTTTCTAATTTTAAGTCCATCATCCTAGATCTAGCTTGCATTGAATTTGCATTAGGGTTTGCATTAGTTAATTTTCATGCTAGGGTTTCAAAATTTTGCATTAACAAAAAGTGCATATAGGTTGTATTTTTGGCATTTAAAATCATTAAAAAATTCTTAAATTCTACATTGACATGTTAGGTTCGTGTCATACAACACATAAATCACCAAAATCAATCCAAAACCTCTAAAAATTCTAAAAAAATCTCCACTGGGACTAATTCGCCATATTGGGCGACTTAGTCCCTTTTCACCTCTGAAACTGCCTTTTATAGAGTTGACAAACCTATTTTTAAGCTTTTGTTTGCTGCCCTTACCTACCTATATCAGTTGGTTGAGTTTATGTTACATGGTTTTCATTAGATCTAGCTTATATTAGCTCATTTCATGCATTATTAAAATTGACATTTGCATTTCCAACATTTCATCTTTTAGGTTGTTGAATAATGTAATCAGTAAATTACATGTTTCACATCTAAAAATTGCATTTCAACATTTCTCTTTAAATCATTGCATTGCACTTTCTTTCCTTTTTCATCATATCATGTTTTTTTTCAAAAGATGTCGCTTTGATATGGTTAAAAATGGATTACATAAGTACGAAATTCCCTCTTATGAGTTCAATTTCGATTACAACAATGAGGTCTTTAAGCAACATGATCAAACCATTAACACAATCCTTAATATTAATTTTCCCATTAGTGAGAATTTTAGTGTAGACAATCATAACAATCATACTTTTTCTTCTCCCAATACCTCTCCTATTAGTAACAAATGTATCTTGGTGAAGGAAGATACAAGCATTGAGGTTCTTGACTGTCCATCTCCTCATTCCCCTTTGGAAGATTTTAGAAAACAAGAACATGAGATCATAGAAACATTTCTAAATATCACCTTACCTAGTCTCCATCGCCATCACCATCAACATTTTCCTTATCCTAATAGCCCTCCTAAATGCCACTAGGACAAGTTGGTGTTAGAAGATATATTTATTAAGAGTCATGAGAATCTTGACCCTCCCTTCTTTAATGCTCCTACCATTTGGGACAATCTATTTGAAAATAATAGTGGTCCTTTTGTTGCCTCCCCCACTTGTGATGAAGCCATTGGTGAAAAAATTACAAGCTCTCCTATTAGAGTAGATAATATGGAGCAAGTGAATCGAGACCTTAGAGAAGTATGACAATCAAATAGAGTCTTGTTCTAATCTATGAAATATCAATAATCAAAAAAATTCAACCATTAAAAGCTCTCTTATTTGGGACAAATTTATTTTGGAAGAACCAAGCCTTACTTGTCAAGAACATATGGTTTGTTGTTCTCTTAAAAAAATATCCTTTTAGGGAGAATATCATGATACAAGACAAGGCTAAAATTGACAATAATTATATTATGCCCTTGAAAGAAGATGAAGATCCTATGTTGGACTCTCATTCGCCAAGGGATGTTAATATTATTCAACCTCAACTCATCCTTTATCCTGCTTCACACAAACAAAAAACTCACAAAAAACTAGAACTTATCCTTTACCCACCTAAGAATAATTTGTCACAGCAATCGAGTCATAATACTATTGCTCATACATATAACACTCAAAACAATCCATCACCACCACAACCAACCCCAACCTCTTTATCTTTTCCTAATTCTATATTGCCTAGTGCCCCTCAATTAAGGGAGTATGATCTTGTCGAACAACTTAAGAGAACTCCTGCAAAGATATCCCTTTGGGACCTTCTTCAGAATTCACCTACCTATCACACTATGCTTCAAATGGCCTTACAACAAGTTCCTATCCCTTCTAATACACAACTAACTAATATAGCAGCCATGATTCAAGGACACACCATTGACATTGTTTTCCACCAAAGCGAACTCCCTTCTTTGGGATGTGCAAAACCAAAATGATGCATTCATGATCATAGCTCAATACAATACCACAGGGATAAAGATAACTCTTGTAGATACTGGTTCTTCCCTTAATGCATGTAGTATGGACCTTTTGGATAGGCTTGGCATTGATCAATCAAACATTCAACCTGATTCTTTATCTATTAAGGGATTTGACAATATCAAAAAGAAATCACTCAGGGTGATCATTATACCTCTTCAAGTTGGAGTGGCCACATTGAATACACCAATCCATGCTTTTCCTCATGAAATTTCATGTAATCTTATCTTAGGCAGACCATGAATTCATGCAATGAATGGTGTGCCTTCCATTCTTAATCAAAAAAAGAAATACTTTTACAACAATAGAGTATACACCCTTGACACTGATCCTGAGCCTTATAGTTTCTTATAGCTTGAGAAAAAAAAAAAGTCCCTTAAACACATCAACATCAACTGCACATGTGGAACCCGTACAACAATAAAACAAAGAAAAACACACAAAGATATTAGATGAAGATTGAGGTTCCTTAGACTTCACACCAACATTCATCAGAGAGTACAAGATCATACACAATGATTCAAATAGAGGAAACAAAAAAGTCATGTCAACAAAAAACTCAGATGATCCTTTGAAAGTATCCACCTCAACCACTTCAGACAAAGAAGAAAACTACACAACAAACTTTGATGAACTTAATCACAAACAACCATCTTATCCAAAAGCAATGGAAAATCTATATGGAAAAGCTTATGAACTTATGAAACAACTTGGATACAGTGGAAAAGGATGTGGTGCTAATGAACAAGGTATCTACAACCCTATAGATCATATCACATAACAAAAAATTTATGGTCTTGTTTATTTTCCTTTGATATAGATCACCAAGCCTTCACTCAACATCAACACTCTCACACAACATTCTCCTAAACCAACCTTAACAGCCATACATCCTGAACTCAGCGACACTAGTGGTCTTGAAATTCATCCTATAAAAAAAATGAAACAAGAAATGAACTCTTCCCTTAATTTAAATGTCATCTCACAAAACACTCATTATTTGAATTTGTTATATTTTCCATGCTCTTTCCAAGGAGCAAACAAAATCTCACAATCTACAAAGTCTTGTGTAGGTATGGAAACTAATACTAAGCAAGAGGTATCTTTGTCGCAAACTACAAGAAAATATTCTATTATTGATCAAGAGGGTATCTTGTTGATACTTCTTCAAGATCACTTGATATCTCTCCCTCCCAGAACTTGAAATAAATTCTATTACAGGACTTCATTTTGTGCATATCATAGAGTTCATGGTCATTACACTAATAAATGTAAGGCTTTGAGTAGTAAAATCTAACATTTTAAGGAGTTTGGTGTTCTTCCTTATATGGGGGCACCTCATTCCTCTAATTGATACTAATTTTCACTCAGACTTGCATTTCATCAATCAATGAGGCACACCCTTGTCTTGCACTAAGTGGGACCAAGGGGTTCAACAGCCTTGTCCTCATATTTCACCTATCATTGTCTCTTTTAGATAGTTGTTAACCTTTCATTAACATATAAGAGCAAGCTTGGGATGTGGAAGATATGCTTTAACTTGGATCTTATGTGACATACTACCATTTCATGATGTAGCTTATAGGATACACATGACTTGGCATAGGTATTTCTCAATAAGCTCTCATATCTTCTTCTAATATAAATAAATTGGTTGTATTAATGGTGTTAGCAACCACATTAAAGTGGGAGCATACACCGACACTCATATTTCATTGCATGATTTCTTTCTTCTTGTGATGCATCCTTTTCTTGGTGGAGTCATTGGGTTTGATTCCCTCTAAGAGAATGATACTTCTTTGGCACATCCTCTTTTGGAGATGTTAAGCACACTATCCCCTAAGATGAGACCTTGCATGAACTAAGAAAAATCCCTTTGAACATTCCTTGCACCATTTTTCATTTACAATATCTATGAGTGTCAAGCATATGAAGTTTTTCTTACCTCATAGAGCTTGAAAATCATTTTCCTTTGTGGTGCTTTATCAAATTTATTAGGATGTATAGCTTTGGTATGGTTGAGCAGGAAGCCCATTCCAAGGCATGAATTTTCCCATATCCACCTGTGTGTTTTTGAGTACATACCAACCATGAGTGTATGTTTCTCACCTTTTGGGATTTCTCACCCAACAGAAAAACATGCGTTTTGTCGCCCCAGAGTGAGTATGCATTTAGTTTTTGAACAAATAGCCTAGATCTGATCCACAATGTGTTGGAAAAATGGTCAAAGCTTAATCCACCTTTTTATTGTCGATTTTCTCTTCCTTCTAGTTCTTTCCATTATATGATCATGTATCTTTTCTTGCTACAAAACATCCAACTTGTACATGTCCTTTTGCACTTATGTTTGTTTGAATTAGGATCCTAGATCTTATGGGATTCTCTGCCTCCTTGATCTTTGTTATCCTAGACCATCCACATTGGTATGATTGGACCCGTTCTTGAATATCTACTTTAGTGTGAGTTTGAAGCATGTTCATCCTTTCACTAAAGTGGGGGCTAACCTTGGACATGGAAAAAGTATCCATTTTTTCTTGATTAATATGGGAATATTTGATGATAAATTGGACTTAATGAGGCCTTGATTTGGTGTTGTGAGTTGTTTTTCACATCCACACTAGTTCTTGAACCCTTGCAAATGCATTTAACGATGTCTTGTGATGGTATTGTAAAGTGTTGTAAAAGACTTTCACACCTCTCTAGACTTAATGGATCCATCTTTCCCTAATTCAATGTTATAAAATGTATTTAATTCCATTCTCACATTAATCTAGAAGACTTGTAAATTAAAATTGACTCTAATTAGTGTTGTAGTGTGTCTTACACATTTACATTGGATTTTTTTCCTTTCTAGGTTATGTGGACCTCATTTTAATGATGGAAAGTGTATTTAATCACACTTTCACATTGAATTTTGTGTCCCAAGCCATAATTAACCTTTACATCATCATTAGCAGGCCCCTATGACCACATATTGTACATCCCAAGGCATAATTTGATCAAATACTCAATGAAATCAAAATAAGAACTAAAATTCCTCATTCCCCAACATTTTAGCTGGCAAAAGGGCCCCTCTGGGACTAAGTCGCCCATCTGGGTGAATGAATCCCTACTAGGTAGGACTAAGTTACCTAGAGTGGTGAATTGGTGCCATTTGGATTATTTTTGAGCTTTGAGAAGGAAAACTTGGAATTTAAGTTTATTTTTCTTTCATGTTAGCCTTGGGGATCAAATTAACAAGAAAATTAGGTGGATTTCCTATAAATACAAGCCTCTAAACCCTAATTCAGAACTCATTCATATTATTTTCATTCATCATCTCTCTCAAGTCAAGCAAGCTAGGGTTCTAGCATTCTAAGTCATCAAGATAGATTTCAAGGACATTCAAGGACAAATTCTTCATCCATTGCTACAAAAATTCAAGATCAATCATCTTGGAAAGTATCTAAATCCATTGTTTCATGCTTCATTACATTATTTCTCTATTTTTGTTTAATTACCTAAAAAGGGGTTTGACCAAGGCAAACCCCCATGCCCTAACATCCAACATTTCTCTCTCTTTTCTTGTGTGTTTACATATTTAGATACTTTGAGGATTTGAAAATAGTTGAAGAATAGGTTGAAGACTTGTTGGAGTCATATTCTTCCTTGCAAAGTCAAAATATCAACAAGAAGTCACTTTCATGCCCAAAAATTAGAGTTTCAGAAGTAGGCACTTATCAAGAACCGAAGTACAGACCAAGGGCTTTTTTTCCCCTTTCAAATATTTAGAAATACAAAAGTGGACTAAGTCACCAATAATGAAAAATTAGTCCCATTGTACATGTATTCTAGTGATTTCTAAATATATAGATACCCATTTGGCCAAAACAAGCTCTGGTGTAGTTTTTCCAGATTTGGGACTAAGCCCCCTAGATTGGCACAAGTGTCCTAGTTGGATTTTGTATTAGTTTTATTAGGATTCCATACCTTCATTCCATAATTTTTCAGCCTCCATGTGTACACATTTTGTTTCATAACTTTCTGTCTAGTTTTCTTCATATTTTTAGGTCATTTATCACAATGTGTTTTCAAACATCATGCATTTCTTAGGTTTTACATTAATAATTCATTTATTTTTTAAATTTATTACATTTAGACATATTCCATCCATCCTTGCATTAATTTTGAATGTGTACATTGCATTTTGGCCCATCTTGCTCCTTTTAGGTGAAAACCCCTGGAAGTCCAAGCAAGCCCTTGGGTGCCAAAATCTTAGTATTCAAGAATGAATAATTAATGATAAAATAGACTTAATTTTTCCTTATTTAGGGTGTTTTAAAGTGTATTTTTTACACTTTCACACTAATCTAGGGATTTAATAATTAATTGAGGATAATTTGATCTCAATTGTCCCCTTCAAATCAAATCCAAGCCTAATTTATTGCATTTTTCAAGGGATAAACATGACACTATTAAATGAAGTTACACAACACTTAATTTTGCAAGGAATGTATCCTAGGAGAGTGACCTAGGACCCATTTTCCATAAAGCGAATGGGTTATCACTAGGTCCTAGGACCCTCTTTTGGCATCTTATTTCACAATCCCAAAAACATGTCCTATTTAAGTATGCTAAGACACATTAACCCTATGGAAAATGGGTCCTCCTTAACTTAGGACACCCCCCTTGGGATATATTTTTGGAAGTATTTTTAAACTTTCAAATCCTAGATTTGATGTTGTCTTTGTTGGAAAGAGACACTGCACAAGTCATCTAGTGTTGTCATTGATGAAAAGCCTAGTTAGTGATCCTATCCACACATTAGCATTTGCTTGTACTAGAAGTGAGATTGAAGATTATTGATTAAATGTTAAACCTAGAATAGAGCATCCGATAGAATTGTGTTCATCGATTCATATGTAATTTTATGTTATCATTTTGAGTTGTGGATCTCAAGGAAAGGTTTTTTCATGTATGATCTATGTTATATTTGAATTATATAGCCTCGTATTGATTAGTGTGCAAGTCAGAAGATCTGGTTGATTAATTTTTAGTTTAATAGTACAAAAAGGTTGACTTAATGAATGTAGCATGTTGTGGATGTTTGAGGAAAAAAATTTTAAGGTGTTTTTTTGTTCGAGGATGTTGTTTTGGGTCCTCACTATGTTGTGGCCAACATTGGTTGGTGGGCATTGAAAATTACTTATGGATTGGGCCGACAGTTTGTATATGTTTTATATTTTATAAAAGCCAACATGTAATTGATGAAATTCCTAGTTGTAGATATATATAAGTGATTGCTCATATCATTTGGGTGTGTGTTGCGATGAGATGTGAAAGTAAAAAGGGTTATTGATTGATTGTGCATAGTTTCACTTGTGCAGAAAATGATTTGTGATCCAAATTAAAGCAGATAGAGCTTCAAGAGCAGAATTAGACAGAGTGTGAAGAATGTTGTAAATGTACTTAACTGAAACTATAATCAGGCATTAGCATATGCTATTATCTCAGTTCAAATATTTTGGATGTAATCCAAATCTTTTTGTAAGACATCGAGTCTTCCTTTTGTATTTGAGCAGTGAGCTCTAGGGAGTGTGCCAGAATGCATGTGCATTCTTTGTAAACACCAATATTTAGTATATTCATATTGTGGATTGATCTCCACTGTGGTTTTTCCCCTAATAGGGTTTCCACATAAAAATCCTTGTGTTATGGTGTTGTGGTTGATTGTTTTGAGTTCTTGCATCTTTCTTTTGCATTAATTCTATAAGTGGTTTAAAGATTAGGTTAATAAAGTTAAATTTTTGTAGAATACTGATTCACCCCCCATCTCAGTGTTTCTTGATTCCAACAATTGGTATCAGAGCCTAGTTCCTCAGAAAAATTTTAGTAGCTTGAGGAAGATCCAAGTAAGTGATTCAATGGATTCTGGCAGCCTTCAACAACAACTTTTGGTGGCACTAGATGATCTTGATCAGTCGAAATCTGAAGTCTGGGAATTGAAAGAAAGCCTCATGAATGCTAAGAAATTCATTCAATCATTGAAAGATCAAATCAATAAGTCTAGAGAGAAGAGAAAGGAACTATGTGATCAACTTAAGCAAAAAGAAAGTAAAAGCATGGAAGATGAACAACTGAGTCAAGCCCTAAAGGGAAATACAAAAGAAAGTGAAAAGCTCACTAGCGATAATCCTGTCCTAAAGCATGAGATGGAATATATTGTGATGAGGATGACCAAGGAGATTGAAGACATAAAGAGGAATGAAGAGAAGCTTACTCAGTCCTTGAAAGAGAAATATGAAGAATGCAACTGAATTACTAATGGATTGAATCAGTTGGAGCCTGAATTAGAAGAATCCAAAAACAATGAAGAAGAAATTGAAAAGAATATTGTTAATCTCAGGGATGAACTTTCTACTGCAAATGAATATAAGGATAAGTTCAAGCTTAGCTCAACTAAGCTTGATGAATTTATTAAAAGTTAGAGGTATGGACATGACAAGTGAGGTCTTGGATATGAGAAAGGAGAAATCTCTGGATCTTGTCAAAGGAGATTTAGGAAAGGAAATCAAATGAACAAAGCTAGAAGGTATCTAGTAAGACAACCTAATGCTCAAAGGTTCAATGGTTACTATTTTGTTTGAAATAAATTTGGTCATATGGCTACTCAATGTAGAAGCAGAATGAATCCAAGTGGTCCATCATTCTTTGGTTAGTGTTTCAATTGTAGTAAGTATGGCCATCAGTCAATTAAATGAAAAAATATGTCAAACAAATTTTTCAATAGAGATGTCAGATGTTATACCTAAAATAGATTTGGCCATATTGCTAACTAGTGCAGATCAAGAGAAAATCAATAGAAAAATTATTCTAGACAAAGAAATTTTGTGTGCTATAACTGTAACAAATCTAGTCACATTGCAAGATTATGTAGAAGTAGGAAGGGTTCAGTAAACAAAGGGAAAAATATGCAGAAGAATGAAAAGGGAAATGGAAAAGTTACTATAGATGAGATCGGGAAACAAATGAAGAATACATGGGTGAAGAGTCTTTCTGATGCAGGGAATGAGTCAACACCAAAATATGGTACTATAAATTCCTCCGGGAATTAGTTTAAGGCCTCTGGCCTAAGGGAGTTGTCAAGAAAATATTTTAATCCCCTGTTGGTTTGGAACCAAAATGTGACAAATTGCAACAATTGCAATGATGATATACAAATTTTTTGGGATCTCTTGTGGAGAAAATTTATGCAAAATGGAAGGTCTGCACAAGAATTCTCTTTCATAGTCTGTGAAAACAGGGTATCCAGAAGAGCTAGGGAAAAAGCATTTATTGTAATGAAAAAGTTGTGTTTAAATGATAAAAGGTTACTTCTATCCCTCATTTGCCACATTTCATTTCAAGAAGAAGAAGGTTGGAGAGCTCTGCAAGAGAAATTTATAGAAATGGTTGCTCCATTGGTTATATTAAGGATAGACCTCATCCAAAATTCAAATGGAACCCATTCAAACCCATCAAGATAGAACCATTAGGTGCATTTTCTTCTGTTTCATATGGTGTTTTGCATATTGAAGATATTAGGGCATACATTCATGCAAATGTTGAAGAATTAGGAAGCTCCTAGCTATTAAATCTATATAAAAATCACATTGTGGGAGAAGATATTTGTGTAAAATATAAATTCAAAACTTTGGAGGAGAAGAAATTCAAATTATGAATTTTCCCATGTTCGAATAAAATGAATGGGTTTGGTACATATTGAGTCGAATGCATGTCAAGTTTATGTGGTTAAGTCAACCTTTCAAGATCAAAAAGGAAGCTATA
The DNA here is from genome assembly GCA_007258455.2 of Sequoia sempervirens. Lineage (NCBI taxonomy): Eukaryota > Viridiplantae > Streptophyta > Pinopsida > Cupressales > Cupressaceae > Sequoia > Sequoia sempervirens. The sequence goes on along the minus strand of VDFB02149257.1, from coordinate 163,561 downwards.
AGGACTGTTACAGGTCTGAATTCATCTAGTAGGTTGCCCACATTGAAATCTATGAAGAACTAAACAATTACTTAGGTAACCAGTTCAGTTTTCGATAAAAGAGCCATGAGAATCAATTACATCATTGAAGAGGATGTAAGATTTGATTCTATGGTTATTGGATACAAAATCTATCAGTCCAGCTAGGACAACTTTATATCTGGTACTAAAATATATGCAACCTATCAAATGGTCAAGGAAAATGCAGACTATGACCTATGCGAGTTACTCAAGCTAGCTAATTGAAAATCTTGGAAAAATCAAGAAGGATAAGAAGAACTCTTTCAAGTATGGTAATCTGTTGTTATTCCTATTCTTCTACTTCATGAATGAAGTTATAGGAGTTGGAAAAGTATAATGGCAAGGTGATAAATTGGTAGTTGTTCAAATTAGAGACATGTTATACAAAATTTGTGACAACAAAGCAAGGAAAATTGTTATCTAGGATTATTTCAAAAGTTTTCCATAGTGAAATGCAACCCATGGAAAGGATTCCTACATCTATTGTAGTAAAGTACAAGGAGACTATTTGCTTCATGGTTGATATTGATAAGTGTTTGATGGAATTTGCAAAACCTAGAATAGTTTGGATAATTCCTATGGGTTATGAGGTTGAATAACACATTTTGGAGTTTTATGCTCAACACTTGTTGAGTAAACCTCGAGATCTGACAAAAGAAAGGTTTGGTACCTTTGAAGAGAAGGATATGCAAGTGCATGAACAATTGAAGAATCCTATGATAATCTAGAAGGTTGGAAAGGAAGTTGAAGCTTTTGTAGAAAGCATGGGCATATTAGTTGGAGCAGTAAGGGAAGCTAGGAGGAAAATAGAACAAGTTGAAGAAGGAGAGCCTACTAGAACTAAGTTTGCTAGTCTGGAAGCATCCTATGCTAGATCTAGATCTACAAGGAGCTCTGCACTTTCATCCAGGCCTACAAAGAAATCAAGCACTATAAAAGCTCAAGTCAAGTCATTCGGGAGAGAAGGGAAGAGGAAGAAGGATAAGAGCACAAGAGTCTATGTTGTTGTTATAGATGATCAAGAAAATGAATTTGATGAAAAGGTAATAGAAATCAAGCATAAGGGAACAAAGGAAACAAAAGTCTCCAAGGACAAGCTCTTCAATGAAGAGAAAGTAAAGAAAAAGGTGAAAAATGACATATCAGGTATGTATATAGAGGAAGTGGTAAAAGCTTCAATCAAGGATGGTAATCTCAAACCACTTTCTGAATGGTATGACACCTTTGATAGTGTCGGTCAAATAATTCTTGAAGAAGCTACAATAAAATATTTAAATACTTTCAATATGGATCTCGTAGAAATAAAGTCAGACTTACCTAAAGGGCTATATGAAGTCTTAGAAATAAGGAGAGTGAATGGAAGAACTAAAGAAGAGCAAATGAGAGAACACATACATGTCAATCTATGTCCGGTAATGTTAATAGAAGAAATGAAGAATATCCTAAATGTTACAAAAAGGGATTTTAAGAGAAAAACAAGGGTGAACAAGCTTATGATTAGATAGATTGAAGAAGTTGTAAAAGACACTGAGAAAAATCTCAAGGCAATTATGTTGAAGAACAGATACAGTGTTGTTTCTAAAGAAGTTCATGATGAAGATGTTCCATATGGTCCGGTAATTGAAGAAGGGAAAGAGGAAACAATTGAGGATACTCAGAATCCTCTTGATATGCAAGATACTGAAATTCCTATGGAGACTGAAGCTCCTAAAGATGTATCAGTTGATGAAATAGAGATACCCAAAGGAAAGCAAGAATTTGTGGTTCAAAAAAATAAGGTTGAGGTAAAATAAGTTGCTATCGAAGCAAGAGACACTGCAAAGGCAGTAAAGGAGTTCTTAGAAGGACAAAAAGAGGAGTTTGACCCTAAATTAATTGAAGGTCCTATCAACTTGTCCACTCTATTGCCTATTTAGATGCTGAAGGTAGCATCTTTTGCTCAGGCCAAGGCAAGAGAAGAGATACTAAAATCTCACATTGAAGATAGTGAGTTGTTAAATCTTGCATCTGGTATCTTGGAGAAGATCATGCCTTCATATGTCAAGGATTCATCTGATTCTCCATCTGGTCAGCTAAAGAAACTTATCAACTTTGTAAGTACTCACTTCAACTCTCTTGAGAAGTCGGCTAAGGATAAGGTTCATAAAGAATTTGATGCAAACAAGTTTAGTAGATTGAAAGGAATGATTGCTAATTATAAATATTTGTTAGCTACCCATGTAAAGAACATTCAAGGTGCTTTATCCGAAGGTGGAAGTATTTATAAGTCATGCTTATCTTTGTCTAAGTTCACTGAGGACACTAAAAAGAAAATGAAAGAATATGAGAAACAGTTAGCAGATATTTCTAAAGATTTTGATCCTCTAACCATTTCTATGAATAAGCAAGAAGGTCAAGTCATATCCCTGCTTGAAAAAATTAAAAGTTTGAAGAATGAAAATGATAGAATTGTTGAAAGGGTATGTGAGCTTAGAGGACTTATTGGTCCTAAGATGGAAACAATTCTTAGTGCATTAAAGGAAGCATAGGATGCTATGGTTGTCAATGATTTGGAAAATCTTGAGTCAACAGAGATGCAATCCTACTTGTTATGTGATCACATGACTATTTTTGGAGAGTTTCAAGAAGGGTTGGGACACTAGTTTGAGCCCATTGAAGAACAATTTTGTAGAAATATTCAAGCTCATGTAATTTGTAGAAGCATGAATATACATATGTAGTCTGTTCATAGAAGTTTTTGTATGATTTTTGGTATGCGGATTCCCACCTTTTCCATTGATGTCAAAGGGGGAGAGTGGGACAGCGAAAAATTTCATAATCATCTTAGGGGGATTTATGTTTTGAAGTTTGGAAGATGAAAGTGTATTCATGTTGGTACTGATCTGACACTTAGTCATTTTTCACCAAGTGTTGCCATCAATGCCAAAGGGGGAGATTGTTGGCAAGAGACAGTGTACAAGTCATTTGGTGTTGTCATTTATGGGAACCCTAGTCAATGATCCTATCCGCACATCAACATTTGCTCGTACTAGAAGTCAAATTGAAGATTAGTGATTACTTGTTAAAGCTTGAACAAAGCATTTGAAAAAATTGTGTTCATCAATTCAAATGTAATTTTCTATTATCATTTTGAGTTGTGGATCTCAAGGAAAGGTTTTTCGATGTATGATCTATGTTATCTTTGAATCATAGAGCCTCATATTAATTGGTGTGCAAGTTAGACGATTCGATTGATCAATTTTTAGTTTAACAGTGTGAAAAGACCGACTTAATGAATGTAGCATGTTGCAGATGTTCAAGGAAAAATTGTTTAAGGTTTTTTCATTTTTGAGGATGTTTTTTTGGGTCCTCACTATTTTGTGGCCAACATTGGTTGGTGGTCATTGAAAATTACTTATCGATTGGGCCGAAATTTTGTATATGTTTTATATTTTTTAAAAGCCGACATGTAATTGATGAAATTCCTAATCAGAGATATATATAAGTGATTGTTCATATCATTTTGGTGTGTGTTACGATGAGACACAAAATTCAAAAGGGTTATTGATCGAATGTACACAGTTTCACTTGTGCAGAAAAAAAATTGTGATCTAAATTAAAGCAAACAAAGATTCAAGAGTAGAATTAGACAGAGTGTGAAGAATGCTATAAATGTGCTTAACTGGAACTATAATCAGGCATTAGCAGACATTATTCTCTTAGTTCAAATCTTCTGGATGTAATCCAAATCTTTTTGTAAGATAGTGAGTCTTCCTTTTGTATTTGACTAGTGAGCTCTAGGCAGTGCGCCTGAATGCATGTGCATTCCCCTTTTGTAAACACTTATATTGAGTATACTCATATTATGGATTGATCTCCATCGTGGTTTTTCCCCTAAGAGGGTTTCCACATAAAAATCCTTGTGTTATGGTGTTTTGGTTGATTTTTTTGAGTTCTTGCATCTTTCTTTTGCTTCAATGCTATAAGTGGTTTAAAGATTAGGTTAATAAAGTTAAATTTTGTAGAACACTAATTCAACCCCCTCTCAGTGTTCCTTGATTCCAACAGTATTGTGTTGTTTGAATTTCAAGATTTAATCATAAGTTATGCATTAATATAAGGTTATTTCACATATTTTCACCCAGAAAATTGAAGTTATCATAAGAGGACTTTCACAAGAGAATTATAAAGTATTCAAGAGCATTAAAGAAGGTATTCAAGGGAAAATTATTTAAGTTTATTACAAAAATCAAAGATTCATTTCATCATTTCAAGGGCATAGTCAATCATGCATGTTGTTTAGCTAATATGTTGATGTAGCATTGAAGATCCAATTCAAGCATATTCAAGGTGTTGTTTCTAATCAAGTGTTGTGATCAAGATATACATACTTTGAGGCACTTCATGCTATTTTGTAGATTTTGCATCCAATATTTCATCCAAGGTATCATTTTTTCATGTTTCATGTTTCATCCTTCATATTTCATTATTTCATCATAAGTTTTAACTATCGATGATCCCACAATAGTGGTTTACAATTTTTGGCCAAACTGGACACTGAAATAATTTTTTTTAACTAAATCTTCACTTTCGGGCACCTATAGCGGCTAAACCGGGAGGAATTTGAAGATGATGCAAAGTAGAGTTTCGTGAAATTTTCTCTATAGATTATATATATATTTTTTTCAAAATTTTTGGAATCAAATTGCACTTCATTTTCCATCTCCCTCGAAAATTAGTTTTTTTCAGAAAACAACATTTTTAAAAAGTGACGCTCACCATATAACGCATAACTTTTTTTCCATGAAGGATAAAATTCTAATTCTTTCAAATTTAGATTCGTAAATCTGATATCTAGTGCTTCCACTTGGTTAGATAGTTTTTTATTGAATACTTTTTCTTTAATCAAGTTTCAAATATAAACCAATTATAATTCAAACATAGCGCGACCGTATAACACATAACTTTTTTTGTATGTATCAAAATTCAATTTTTTTTTCTTTGTTGGATAAAGGAATTCAATATCTAGTGCACTAATATTTTTATTTTTTATTTTTTAATAATATTCTATTTTTCCACATGTGCAGAATAGAGAGCTTGATTTTTGGTGAAAAATCTACATTCATGAGAAATAAAAAATAAATATAATAATAAAATTAAATTTACTTAAAATTATACAAAAAATAAATTTTAAATGAATTCATTTGATCCCCCAAAAGGTAAATCAAAAGTGGTTTTTTATCAGCATTTTGATAGGTGTAAAGGAGACTTTGTTATAGGTATGGTTTAAAACTAGCAGGGTTCTATCCAAGGGGGTTTAGTTTAAGGTAGTTTGGTCGAACTCTCTTCAATTGGAATTCTTTAAATGGAACTTTTTAAGGCTTAAATCATTATATTTTCTAAAAATATGTGATTTCAGCAAAAATCAGTTCTTCCCAGAAATTGTAAACCAGCTTTGTGGGATGATCAAAAAGGGGTTCAACCAAGGAAAACTCCTATTCCCTAATAATACAATTTTTTTCTTCTCCTTTGATGTGTGATTGCAGATGAAGATCCATTGGAGAAAAAAAGTTGCAAAAGATTGTCAAAGTTGCAAAGTTGTCATTTTCATTGCAAGATCATGGAAACTAGGTTATGGAATTTATTTTTGACTTTCAGGAGCTAAGCACCTATGATCTAGGAGGGCATACATTGAAGAACACAACCCAAAAATTGACTTTCCAAAATCCTAGTAGGGATGCATTCACCACTTGGTGAATGAGTCCTTAGTGAGCCATGAAAAAACACTTTTTGTGAGAGGTATGTAACATTTAACCCTTTCAAACTCTCCCTAAAGTTTGTAGGTTCCTTTAGTATTATTATTTAGCTCATAAATGAACTTTATAGCTTGTTATTTGGAGTTTATTTGCTATGTTAAATCTTTTTCCCCAAAGTGCAATTTTGTTCATACCCTTGTCCTAGCAAAAAGGGATATATGAAGATTCACATCTTGGGTTCACTCTCCTAGGGATTGTTGGTCAATGTTTGATGTGGATCTCATTTCCTTGAATGAAATTAGAGAAAAAATTCCATTCATCCCCTTTTACCACCATTTTGGTGGTAAAACCTATTTTTCTATGTTTCATGTGTGTGAATGTTTATTTCTCTGCATGGGTATGTGCATGATCATCATGGAAAAAATAGGCCCTTACGACGCGAAAAATTTAGAAAAATCAGAGTTAGGCAACTTGACGTAAAAATTTGAATAAGTTATCTATATTATTTCAAAACTATGTAACAATAGAATCTATAGCAAATTGAATGTAGTTTCTAAACTACTAGGTTTATTTTTTTTTAAAGAAAAATTTGTTTGGTGAAAATTTGAACTTTCAATGTAGTAGTACTTAAATTTCAAGGAAAAAATAGGAAGTAGTTGTCTGTCTAACCAACCTAACCACAATAAAATGATAATATTTTTTAATAAGATTTTAGGTATAAGTAGAGGACTCGTGCATGTGATGCATATTTTTTGTATTTTTTCCATGTAAATAATTAATTATGAATTTTTTATTACAACTTTTAAAAATATAAAACTCATATGTTTGACCACCTTAACTTGGTCAAAACTTCATGAAATTCATTTTATTTTTAATCCTATAGTATGTGAAGCATATAATGTGACACATGTTTTGGATTCAAAAGAAATGACACTGTTTGAAAGCTAATGTTGTAAATCAGGACTTTAGTTGTAATTCATATAGAAAATGAATAATAATTATTTATTAAATTCAAAGTAAAGCATAATTTATATTGGTGGAAAGTTGTGAATCTCCTTTAAAAACCTTTTCATTTCATCAATTTTAGGTAAAAAAAAAGTCATCAGCCACATACCCTACACATACCCAGCATATCGCCACTTTTTGGCCCATCATGATTCTACACATACCCGCATGACATGTTTTAATTTGGAAATAAAGGGATAAAAGGAATTATATTTCTTAAAGGTTTTAAGAGCTAAATTTTTAATTGATCTACTGATTTTCCCCCCTCTAAGTAGATTATTTTGTTTCAAAAATTGGTATCAAAGAACTAGTTCCCTTGGTGAAGCTTACTCATCTCAATTAGATCTTGGATTAGTGAACACAATGGCTAGCCAAGAAGGTTCATCTACAAACAAGGAACCTCTATTTGATAGATCAAATTATGTCTTCTTGAGCATAAAGATGGAGACACATTTATCTTCATTTGGTTTTGATGTTGGATTTCTATGGAAAATGGATATACACCTTCGGCCACTACTCCTACAAATGCTATAGGAAAGAATTATTATGTGAATAATGCAAGGGAAAAGCATGCTACTTTTTGTGAATTATCAAGCTTTGTTTTTATCAAAGTAATGCAATTCCAAACTACAAATGATGTCTAGAGTAAGTTGAAAAGCATCTATGAAGGAGAATACAAAGTGAATTTGGATAAGTTGTAGATTCTTAGAGCTAAGTTTGAAGGTCTCAAGATGAGTGAAGAGGAAAATATTATAGATTATCTCCTAAGAGTTGATGAAATAGTAAACTCAATTAGAGGGTTTAGAGAAGAATTAAAGGATTCAATCATTGTGTAAAACATGTTAAGTTCCAAGCCATCAAAGTATGAATCCAAGGTATCAGCAATAGAAAAAGCAAGAAACTTAGATACAATCACCATTGATGAACTGCATGGCATATTCACTACATATAAAATGAGAATGATAAATGAAGAGTCATAAAAAAGAGAAGATACATTCAAGGTTGTGAATAAAGAGAAGGTTGAAGCACCCAAGAAAGGAAAGGATGGTTGGACTCCACATCTGAACATGAACAGACTGATGAGGAAGAAGAAAACTTTATTAGAAGATTGAGTAGAGGCTCTGACAAATATAAAGGTAAGATACCCTTCAAGTGTTTTAATTGTGGTAAAATAGGACATTTTTCTTCCAAATTCCCTTATGGTAATAAGGATAACTCTGATCAAGGGGAAGATAGTATGAAAAAGAAACCCTACTTCCCTAAGAAGAAGATCTTTCAAAAGAAGAAGAAGAGTATGTACATTCAAGAGGGAAGTGATTCATTTGATGCTAGTGATAGTTTAGATGATGAAAAATATTGTTCCCTTTTAATGGAGGAGGAAGAAGAATAATTTATCTTCATGGATAAAGAATCTAGAGAATAGAAAGATTGAAGGGATGAAGACCTAGGTGAAGAAGAAGCAGTAGTTGACCTTGAGGGTGAGCTAATCAGTTCTTTGGAAGAAATTGATCACTTAAGAGATGAGACTGATGATCTGAAAAAAGGAGAATAAGAATATAAAGAAGCGTACACAAAAGGAAGCTGAAAATATAGCCAAAATTCTTGAGGAGTCCAATCAAATGGTGGTGAGGTTGAAGCTACAAGTTGAGCAAGCCAAAAGAATTGAAGTTCTCATGTCTAAGATACAATCTGAGGTTGATAAATGTATGATTCTAGAGGAAAAAATATTTTCCCTAAGAAAGGAATTGGAAAATGATAGGGGTATGTACAGGATCATCATGGAAAAAATAGGCCCTTAAGAGGCAAAAAATTCAGAAAAATTAGAGTTAGGCAGCTTGACCTAAAAATTTGAATAAGTTATCTAGATTATTTCAAAAATATGTAAGAATAGAATCTGTAGAAAATTGAATGTAGTTTCTAAAATACTAGGTTTATTTAAAACAAAAAAAAATCTATTTGTTGAAAATTTGAAATTTCAATGTAGTAGTACTTAAATTTCAGGGGGAAAATAAGAAGTAGGTCCTTGTTTGATGACCCTAACCACAATAAAATGATAATATTTTTTTAGAATATTTTAGATATAAGTAGAGGACTCATGTCCCGATGATGCATATTTTTTTGTAATTTTTTTCTGAGTAAATAATTAATTATGATTTTTTTATTACAACTTTTAAAAAATATAAAAATCCGTATGTTTGACCACTTTAACTTGGTCAAAACTTCATGAAATTCAATTTTTTTTTTAATCCTATATTATGTGAAGCATAGAATGTGACACATGTTTCATATTAAAAAAATGTGATACCATTTGAAAGCTATAGATTTTTTTCAATCATCCTATCAATCAGAACTTTAGTCGTAATTCAAATAGAAAATGAATTATAATTATTTATTAAATTCAAAGTAAAGTATAATCTATATTGGTGGAAATTTGAGAATCTCCTTTAAAAACCCTTTTTGTTTTATCAATTTTGGGTAAAAAAAAGTCATCAGCCACATACCCTACACAAACCCATCATATCACCATTTTTTGGCTCATCATGATCCTACACATACCCATAGAGAATAAATTGAAAAATGCACTAAAGGGAGGCTTGAAGATTCTTGATGGATTATTAAGCACAAAATAGCCTTCTAACAAAGAGAAATTTGGTTTACGAATAGAAAAAGGGAAGAGCACCTTCATTGGAATTTCTACAAAACTATATGAACAATTTACAATAGAAGAGAAGTCTAGTACAAATGGTGAAAATTTTTGCAAGGAGAATACCACTAAATAAGAGAAGAAGATGAGTGTAGAGGTAAAGAAAAAAATTAAGAAAAAAAGTCAACTACAAAAAAAATAACAACCAATTAGTTCTTGATCAATTGGAGAAAAATATTAGAAGGACCGATGCGAATGGATTCACAAGGATGAGAAATCTAAGGAGGCCAAGAAAAAGAAGACCCCCTCATCTAGTTCAAGGAAATGTTATGGCCAGGTACTCTACATATTTCTATGGGTACTATTATACATGTAATACATTTGGTCATAGGGCTAGAGATTGTAGAGTCATTCCTAAAATGAGTACAAACTTTGTAAGAAAAAATCCATTTTATCCTTTAGTTGATATGAATATAGTATGATATAATTGTAACAATTTTGGTCATATAGCTAAGAATTGTAGAACAAAATTCATAAGACCAAATTTTCAATTTGAGTAAAGAAAAACATACTTCCAAAAGTAAACAATGAGACTGAAGCCCCTAAGTAGAAGGAAGAGAAGGTAGAAAAGAAACCGAAGAAGGCATGGAAAGAGACAAAGTAGAATCCCACACAATCAATGATTACACCAATGGAAATTCATGCCAAAATGAAAAACTTGTAGGTAATTGACAGTGGGTGTTCCAAGCATAGGACTAGGGACAAGAGTAAATTCATCCAACTCAAGAAATCTAAAGAAGGATTAGTTAGTTTCAGTTATAATACTACTATTAAAATTTGTGGAAAAAAATCTTGAGAATAGATGGTAAAACTACCACCAAATATTTCCTTTTTGTCGAAGGCTTGAAACAAAACCTACTAAGTGTTAACAAAATTTGTGATAGTCATAAGGTCACATTTAATTTAGGAGGCTGTAAAATAAGGAAGAATGGAAAGACAATCACACAAGTAATAAGAACTTATAGCAGTCTTTATAATCTTTGCAAAGTGGAAGGTTAGAATCATCTGGTATGCCAAATAGATGAGAGTTGGTTGTGGCATAGGAGATTGGGGCATGCCAATTTTGACAATTTAGTAAAAGTGAGCTCAAGAGGGCTAGTTAGAGATATGCCTAAGATAACTAAGCCTAAAAACACCATTTGTGAAGAATTTTTGTAGGGAAAGCAAATAAAGGCTAAATTGAAAGAAAAAGAATATTCAACTACAAAGCCTTTGCAATTGATTCATACATATTTGTGTGGACCTATAAGGACAAGATGATTGAAAGGTGAAAAATACTTCATGTTGTTGATTGTTGACTATACTAGAATGACATGGGTAACCTTTCTAAAAGATAAGTCAGAAGCATTTAAAAAAATCAAGATATTAAGATCCTTGGTTGAGAAGGATACAAGTAGAAAGATCAAATAGAGTTGGAGAATTCACATCTATTGAATTCATTAGATATTGTGAGAAACATGAAATTAAAAGACAATATTATGCACCTAGAACTTCACAACAAAATGGAGTAGTTGAGAGAAAGAACTAGGTAGTTAAGGATATGACCAGTAGAATGTTGAGTGAGGCTAGGTTAGCAAATTATTTTTGGAGAGTAGTTGAAAGTGTAGCTTATATTCAAAATAAAGTTCAAATAAGAGTAAATAGTGATAAGAAACCCTATGAATTGTGGTACAATAAGCTAGCAACACTCAAGTATTTTAAGGTGTTTGATAGAAAATACTACATTAAGAGAGAATATGAAAAATTGGGAAGCATTGAGTCTAAATGTGATGAAGGAATATTTCTAGGATATTCCACCCAAAGAAAAGATTACAAGTGTTATAACTAGAGCTTGCACCAAATTGTAGAGATCATCAATATCAAGATTGATGAGGATATTAAACATGTCAAGTATAATAATAATAATTTCAAAGAAGAACCAGATTGTGAAGAAGATGTTGTCAATGAAGAAGAGGAATTTGAAGAAGAAGTTGAAAGAGCACTTTCTAGATATGTGCAAAAGTATCACCCTACAGATCAGATTATTGGTGATAAAAACAAAGGTGTTTAGACAAGAAGAATACTAGCAACGAACAAGGAAAAAGTAAATTTTTCTCTCTTTTCATAAATTGACCCTAAAAATTACATGGAGGATAGCAAGGATGAGAATGATATAAAAGAAATGGAAGAAGAGCTAAATCAGATTGAAAAGAACAAAACATGGGAATTGGTTCCTATACCTCCAATTAAAAAGGTGATAGGTACTAAATGAAGATGGAGTTGTAGTAAGGAACAAAGAAATGTTAGTGTAGAAGGGGTATGCACAAGTTGAAGGTGTTGACTTTGAGGAAATATTTGCACTGGTAGAAAGATTAAAAGCTATAATAATGTTTCTTGCATTTCAATTTTTAAAGAATTTAAAGTCCATTAGATGGATGTAAAATCTAATTTTCTAAATGGAAACCTTGAAGAATAAGTTTACATAGAACAAACAAAAGGTTTTTGTCTATCAAAAGAAGAATAGTATGTTTGAAGATTGAGAAAATCATTTTATGGTCTAATACAAGAACCAAGGGTGTGGTATTCAAGATTAGAACAATATCTACTATAGCAAGGATTCAAGAAAGGATGTACAAACAGTAATTTGTACTTCAAATCTGAAGGGAGCACATGATTATTATTGTTTTATATGTGGATGACATCATATTTAGTGGTATCAATGAAAAAATATGCAAAGTATTTGCTTGTTATACATAACTACTTTAAGGCCAGATATTATGCAAGTAGTGTGTATGGTTGCAAGGTTTTAGACTAATTCAAAAAATTCTCATGTCAATGTAGTAAAAAGAATTTCCTAGATACATCAAAAGCACTGTTAACCATGGACTATGGTATCCAAAGAGCAAGGATTTCACTTTAACTGCATATATAGATGTTGATTGTGCAAGAAGTGCAGATGATAGAAGAAGCACTAGTGGTGGTGCATTCTTCTTGGGAGACAAAAATGTTTCCTAGATGAGTGAAAAGCAAGAATCAATAACTCTTTATGTAGCACAAGTAGAGTATGTTGTGTTAGCAACATGTTGCACTTAGCTTTTGTGGACGATGAATACACTCAAATCTACATCAAAATTGATTACAGATAACCTATCTCTATTCTTCGTGATAACTCAAGTGGGGTATGTGAAGGATCATCATGGAAAAAACAGGCCCTCAAGTGGCAAAAAAATAAAAAAAATCAGAGTTAGGAAACTTGACATAAAAATTTGAATAAGTTATCTATATTATTTCAAAAATATGTAAGAATATAATCTATAGAAAATTGAATGTAGTTTTTAAAATACTAGGTTTATTTTATTTTATAAAATCTATTTGGTGAAAATTTGAAATTTCAATGTAGTAGTACTTAAATTTCAGGGAAAAAATAAGAAGTAGGTATTTTCTAACCCTAACCACAATAAAATGATAATATATTTTTATAATATTTTAGATATAAGTAGAGGAATCATGTCTCAATGTGATGCATATTTTTTGTAATTTTTTCCAAGTAAATAATTAATTATGAATTTTTTATTACAACTTTTAAAAAATATAAAAAATCGTATGTCTAGCCACCTTAACTTGGTCAAAACTTTTTGAAATTCATTTTTTTCTTTAAATCCTATATTATGTGAAGCATAGAATGTAACACATGTTTCAGATTCAAAAAATGTGATACCATTTGAAAGCTATAGATGTTTTTCAATCATCCTATCTGAATCGTATATTTTTGGCACCCTAATCCTTTCTAGCACTTCTAGGGTTTTTCACTTAAAAGGAGAAAGTAGAGCCAAAAGTATAGGTAGGTTCATTCAATCTAAGATATATATGATGAAATAATGTCTAAATGCAATATTCTAGATGTAGCTAATTGATAAGATCTAGCTAGGTTCACTCAAATTATGCAATGTATGATGTTATTTAGGCTAAATGAGATGATCTAAATGCAACTAAGCTATGAAATTTATTGAATATGAATGAAAAACATAAGAAGCAAGTGATGTTTGAAAACACATTATGTAATCCAAAAGCACCTAGAAATGAATGCATATTGTAACAAAATTGAAAGAAGTTGAAGAAGTGAACCTAAGATATTGAAGGAGGCTGGAAATGGCATTTGAAATTCTATTGATGCTATCATTTAGGCCTAGTGGGACTCATTTTCCATTCTGGGTGAATCAATTCCAATTCTGCAAAACTATGTTGGAAGTTGTTTATAAAAAAGGGTATCTAAAAATGCAGAAAACTCAAAACTGACCTGGAAGTGGGACTTATTCACCACCCATGGTTAATGAGTCCACTTTTTAATTTTTGAATGTTCAAAAGTGGAATATGAAGCTTCCGATCTGCACTTTGACTTCATACAGGTGTCTGCTTCTGAAACTCTAATTTCCAAACTTGAAAATGAGTTTTTGTTGATATTTTGACTTGTTGAATGAAGAGAAGACTTAAGTAACCTTGCAACTTGATTCTTAATGATTTTCAAGCTTCCAAAAGACCTAAATTTGCAAACACACAAGGAAAGAGAGAAAAATGTTGGATGTTAGGGCATGGGGGTTTTCCTTGGTCAAACCCCTTTTAGGTAATTAAACCAAAATGATGTAAGAATGGAATGAAACATGCAATAATGGAGTTGATTACCTTTCCATGATGTTTGATCTAGAAATTATGCAACAAAACATGAAGATTCAGCCCTTGAATTTCTAAAAATTGCTATCTTGGTGACTTGAAGTGATGAAACCCTAAGTTGCTTGACTTGAGATGGAAGATTGGTGGATGAATGAATGATAAGAGATAAGAGATGTGAAAATGAGTTAAAATACTTATATTTATAGGAATTTCACCTATTTTACCTATTAATACCTCATCACAGGCCAACATGAAGTAACATCAAACTTAAATTTCAAAATTTTTCTGCTCAAAGGTCAAAATTGGGCCAAATGGGGCTCATTCGCCACCCATGGTGAATGGGTCCCATTTGGATGGAACTGATTCACCATGCATGGCGAATGGGTCCCATAGGGGCCAATTTGACAACTAGGAAGTCAAGAGATAAGGAAATAAGGTTTAAATGCAACTTTGTCAAGTATTTGATCAATTTGAGCCTTGAGATGCACAATATGGCTTAATAGGGGCCTATTAGTGATGATGTAAATTTCAATTAGGGCTTGGGACACATAATTCAATGTGAAAGTGTGATTAAATACACTTTACAACACTAAAATGAGGTCCACATAGCCTAGGAAGGCACAAGAGCCAATGTGAATGTGCAAGACACATTACAACAGTAGTTTAATATTAAGTTTAATTCACAAGCCTTCTAGATTGATGTAATAATGTTATTAAACACATTTTATAATGTTGAATTAGGGAGAAATGGGTTCATTAAATCTAGAAAAGCATGAAAGTATCTTACAAGACTTTACAACACCTTTACAAGACATTGTTAATTGCATATTATTCAGTTTGCAAGGGTCCAAGACCTAGTGTGGGTGCATAAAATGCCTCACAACACTTGAATCAAGGCCTCATTAAGTCCAATTATCATGAATTATTCCCATGTCAAGCAAGAGGGTACTTTTTTCTATAGTGCACTATCAATCGACACTTTAGTTGTAATTCAAATAGAAAATGAATAATAATTATTTATTAAATTCAAAGTAAAGAATAATTTATATTGGTGGAAAGATGAGAATATCCTTTAAAAACCCTTTTTATTTCATCAATTTTGGGTAAAAAAATGTCTTTAGCCACATACCCATCATATTGCCACTTTTTGGCCCATCATGATCTTGCACATACCCAGTGCAATTAACATATCAAAGGATCCAATGACGCACTCTAGAACAAAACACATATCAGTCAAGTATCACTTCATAAGAGAAAAGGTTGTAGATAAGGAAGTTAGCATGGAATATGTATCCACCAAAGAACAAGTTGTTGGAATATTTACAAAGCCTCTTCCTAAGGACTAATTTGAATATTTGAGGAAGAAATTGGGAGTCATTGCTCCCACATCATATCATTAAATATTAGTGATAGGGAATATGTACAGGTGCATCTTCATTGAAATTATATTCATCCATGGATATGCAAGAGAGATCAAGTCATGTAAAGTTGGTTTTATAAATTTCTAATGACTTGATGGTTGCAGATTTCTAAATATTTTCTCTCTTTGAATGGTTGGTCAAAGGGGCAGAATGTTTGTAGTTGCACACAATGATATTATTCGAAGGGGAAGTAAGCTTCCTTTGACATTAATTTCAAAGGTGTAGAAAGTGTGCAAATAATCATGTAATTGAAGCAAGGGGGAGAAATTCAAGTGCTCTAATGGAGAATGTAATCAAGGGATTTCTTTAGATTAGGAGAGTTACCAATAAACAATAAATAATAAACGAAACCCAAAGATTTTACGAAACACAAAGGAAGTAAATAAAAGAACAATTATACCTGATTGTTGATACCTCCATGATTCCCTTTCGTAATACCTTCTTGCTTGCTGGATAATGTTGCCCTCAGATTCATCTTTTGAGCAATCTAAAATTTCTAAGCCCTACAACAAGATTCGAAGGATTTGATATGCCTAAATGACTATGTCTACAAATCAATGCCTATGTCTAAAATAGTGCCAAAATTGAAATACTAAGATTGCCTATGACTATGAACATGTGAGAGTAAATAAATAAATGCCTATAGTAATTACGCCAAATGTTTGTCCTCAAAAATGAAAAGAAGATGGAATTTTATAGAAAAGGCCATTTCGAATGGACATACGAGATAAATCAATGACAAGAACCTAAAATGAACGATCCAGATTAAACCTGAGAATCCCTAATTAGGGTTAGGGCATAATCCTTAATCAAACAGTCAGAATAAAATTGGATCGACGGTGGAGAATAAATGAGACAAATTAATTAGAAAAATAAAGATTTTCAAAAAATCAAGAAGATAAGATTGCCTGATTTGCAAGATTCGAAAAATCAAAGAGATAAGATTCGGACTGAATATAAGATTTGGAAAATCAAGAATCTGCTCGATTACTTGATTTTTGGAAGATTAATTACTAATTTCAATTAAATTAATTCAAAATAATGATTTTGAGAGATAATAAATAATCGCTTTAGATTATTTATCAAAAAGGACTGACAGCTTAAGATTGATACGACATTTTAAATAATTTAATTTATTTAAAATGAGAAGAATATTAATTAATAAATTAAATAAATTTAATTATTTAATTTAAGATAAGACAATTAATTAAATAAATTAATCAATTTATTTAATTAAGATTATGACGATTAAAAATAAATAAAACTTATTTATTTAATAATCAAGAAGAAATATATGACAAGGATAATTAAATAAATTAAGAAATTTATTTAATCAAGGGAAGACTTAGACAATTAATGACGTATTTAATAAATAAATAAAATTTATTTATTTAATAATCATGAAGAATAAATGACATGAATTAATTAAATAATTATGAATTATTTAATCAATAGTCGAATGTGGACCAAGGACATAATTAAATGCCATAATTATGCTAGGACGAAAGTGGTAAAAATGAAGCTTGCAGGCCTAGGTCATTTTTAGGTGCCTACAGAGAAAGTGTGCAAATACTAATGAAAGATATGTCTCAAGGAGAGTAATTTTGTATGTGCACTAGTGATAAAGTTTTATCTTAATTGATTCAGAGAAGTTCAGTTGATTGCTAAAGTGTTCATCAAGTTAGTAAAAATAATGAATTAGAGCATTTAAAATTGGTTCAGAGCATTTGGTTTTGTCATCAATGATAAAGGGGGAGATTGTTGGAAATTTCATTGTCATTAATGTCAAAAGTGTCATTGATTTCAAGAAAGAGATAAAAGGTGCAGTGGATGATTTTTTGGGAGGGTTGGTGAAGTACAATGGAGAGAAGATCATGTTTCTACAATGTTGCAAATTTGGTCAAAATATTGCAAATTTGTCATGCAATATTAACATGTTGTCATAGAGGGCTCTTCTAGAGGTCTATAGAGGAATCTAATAGTAGATTCGATGTGGGTTTTTCAAAAGGTGTCAATTGGAATGGTCTACATGATCAAAGGATATATCTCAAGCCCAAAAAATATTCATTTGTGTTCTCTGGTCAAACTATGGTTTTATAGCTAAACCCTATAATGTTACAGTCAAGACAAATGATGAAAGTTTCTAATTTGATGTTGACTAGAGATGGACAGTAGGAGGTCACTTAAGTGATAACCTGATCCATTGGTATCATTTGGTGACTTACCCCTTATTCTAATGTTTACCAGTTGTGTTAGCAGCATGTGCATCATGAGCATCCTTCACATCATGTTTTAATATATACCATGGACAAGTGTTTGTGAAATGTATGATGGAGATTTAAAATGGTGAAGATCCAAACATGCGTGATCCAACAACTATCGCTAATATTATTCACATCACATTTTGGATTCTAGATCAACATGTGGTTTGCATGATGTGTGATGAATTCTAACCAATTTTTGATATGAAGTGAAGAATATCTAATGGTCATCACTTCATTACTTCACATCACTATTGTGAAGCAGTAGGAAGGAAAGTAATGCACAATATGTGATGGCTATAGACCTAGCAGAGTATGGCATATAGGGATAGGTGGCTAACTATTATTGCATCATATGCAGTGTTCGCATCATGTTTATGCTCCTTCATGTCATAAATATTTCTTGATACACTAAAGGGTTGCGATGGAGATAATGGTGGGTTCGTTCTTGAGAAATGAGTTGGAGTGATAAAGTGGATAAGTGTCCTATGCGATAGGTGGAAGTCTTCTATTACATTGCATAGTTTATTTGCATCACTATTAATCACTCTTTTCTCACAAAAGAAGTTTTGATAAGAAAAGAGGTTAATATGGGAAGTCAATGGTGAAGATTGAGTGAAGGTTATCAGATGAATATCACCATATCACTTCACATCGTGAATTTGAGATCAATGTCTCATAAAAATTTGTGATACATTAAGTGGACGTGATGTGTATGTATTCAAAGGAATTGAGATCAATGGTTGGAGAATAGAAAGGATCAATCGAAAGGTTGTGTTTAAAGTTAAAATGATGAATAAAGATTCTTCACATGAATGTCATGAAGATTCTAATCAATGTCCCAAGTTCAAAGTTGAAGATCACAAATAGCTATGTCAATATGAATGTGGGTTAGGTGTGGTACTTGACACATAGAATGAAATTAATTATTCTACCTACTCTAGCAACTAGTATAATTGGAGATTTAATTTGCAAATTAGTGACACAAACTAAAAAGGAGATCATTATTAGAATCAGATCAAGAGAACAATGGAATGCATTAAATGCATACTAGGGTTTAGGGTTTTAAAGATTGGTATAATTATAAAATTGAATGAATGGGAACATGATGATAAATATGTGTGGCTCGATGATGAGGTGACTTGATGAAGAAGATAATAAGTAAACCCTAGTAGAGGATATTAACCATGTGTGTGAATCTTGAGGCAATCACTACAAGTTGGTGAAGGTATACAAAAGGAAAAATATAAATTTGGTTACGTTGTTGATGCAACTAATAGTCTATGAAGAAGAGTGTGTGAAATAGTGTTGTGAAGCAAATAAAGAATGCAATAATTTTGAATGAGTAGAACCCAAACAAAATTTAGAGATTTCTATTAGGTTTAACATTCTAGGTGAAAAATAGAGGGAGGTGCAAAGTAGAGTTTTGAGTTGCAGATAATTGTGTAGTTGCAAACAAGGTTGCAACATTGAATTGTGTTCAATAGAACAAATTATATTCCATTCCATTGTAGCTATGATTTGTGGGTGTCATCATACTTTTGGATAGGTTCTTAGATTAGGAAGTGGGTGTTCCTAAAACCAGGGGATTGGTGTCTCCTTATGGTTTGTGCCCTTAAATACTACAATTCAAACATTTGCATTGTGAGGCTAGATTAGGACAATAGATCCTAGCAACATTTCTCACTGTGGTTTTTGCCACCTTGGGTTTTCCATGTATATCCTATGTTATTTGATGTTATTTGTATGAATTTTTATTTCTCTACATAACATGTTTTAATTTAGACATAAAGGGATAAAAGGAATTAATCTGTTTAAATGTATTAAGAGCTAAATTTTTAAGTGATCTACTCATTCACCCACCCTCTTAGTAGATTGTTGTATTTCAAGAAGGTGGGGCACCCAAATTATTTCCTTTATCATTAACACAACCAATATGGATGTGATTAGAATCAATGAGTTGTTATATACAATATGTTTAAGATGCTTACAATATGAAAGGTGCAAAATTGTTGTTGACTATGTTTTAGGACATAGAACAATAGTCTTCTACACTCTCATTCAAGGAAACCCTAAAGATCTTAGTCCAAGGATGAAGTAAGGGAAAGAGATATTGCAATAGGGTGTCCTAGGGTCTAATTAGAGAATAAAGAGGGGTTCACCACCAATATAGGGTTTGGAAAGACTAATGATATGCAATAATTCACTAAATGACCTAGAAATGAATGTAAAACAAAATAGAAAGCTGAGAAACTAGATGTGTGCATTTGGAAACCTGTAGCCACTTGATTGAAGGATTGAAATGGTAAAAACAATAAAATTAATGCAAACTAGGACTCATTCACTAGTATGGGAAGTTTAGTCCTAGATTAGGTTTTTTTGGGCAGGAATAGAATTCTAGCGGAGATATGTCTAAAACACCTAAAATCTCTAAACTTCACTATACTAGGACTCATATGCTAGAAGTGGCATATTAGTCCAGTTTGGCCTTTTTGAAGAATCAGGATCTGAATCTGCTCTTCAACCTCTACTTAATCTTCTCAACTAGATTTTTGGGTCTAGATTGTCAAATTCTACACTATAGAAGTCTTCCAATGATCTCCTAAACAAGGTGACAACTTTGAAAACTTTGAACACTTTGAAAAATTTCTCCATACTTTCTCTTCAATATGTCTTCAACTAGATCTACAAATCAAAGACAAAAGAGGGAATTTTTTTTTTTTGTTAGTAGAAAGGGGTTTACCTTGGTCAAACCCTACTTTGGTAATCAAACATTGTAATGAAATGAAATGAAGGAATGATGAATGAACAACATGCTATGCTACAACTCACCAAACCCTAGCAATAAAGTGTTGCAAACATGTATGAAATGGATCCAATGGATGTACATCTTGATTCTTGCTTGAATGTTGTGGATCTTGAATTGAATGCTTTCTTAAATCATGAAATCCTACATCATAATTATTTTCTCAAAAACAAGCATAATGTGTGATGACTTTGACATGATGCTTGATACTTGAATAATGCTCCCAAATTCTTGATAAACAACTCTTGAAGGCTCTTGAATGTTCTATGTATACTCTTGAATGTTCTATTGATCATAAATTTTCTATAATGCATGAAAACTTGAAATATTAGGAGAAAATGAGTGAAATAACCTTGTATTTGTACTTGTTCATGCCAAATTTCTTGAAATTACAACACTACAAGTTGACATCAGATCTAGGAGAATAAAACCCTACCAAGAAATTTAATTTAATTTAATTTTGAGCCACACATGACTCATATGCCAGAAATGGAATATGAGTCCCATTAGGCCAAGCTATGGAACACATTTTTTAAGATAATTAGATTCATGTGAAATTAGGATCAGGGCCTTGAAATCTAGATGAGACTCATTTTCCCAAGGTGGCATATGAGTCCCAGATCACTAAATCTAGGCCACACAACCTAAAAAGACATGAATTATGATTGGATGCTGGTTTATGTTAGGATTATCCTTGGAAATATGCATTTATTAAGGCTTGTGGATCAAAATAAGCCCAACTAAAGCATAAAGAAGCATAATTAATAATGAAAACCATAGATTAGTGTGAAAGTGTTGTAGAACACTTTACAACACCCCAAATAAGGCACAATTGATTCCATTTAGTTTACAAGGTCCCAATACCTAATGTGAATGTGTCAAACACATTACAACACAACATCAAGGCATCATTAAGCTTAATTTAATAAGGAGGACCCAAACACATGTGAAAATGTCATGGATGACATTTTTCAACACTACATTTAGCCCCCACTTTAGTGAGAGGATGAACTTTCTTCAAACTCACACTAAAGTAGAAAAAATCACATCAAGAGGAGTCAGAGTGTAAAAATGCTAGTAGAATAGGATGACAATGATCAAGAGGGTTTTGCAAGCCCCTAGGATCAAGGTCCTATGGAAAATCAACATAGGCACAAAATAACACACATGAAAAATGATATAAGGAGCAATAAAAATGCACAAGCATACACTTCCAAAGACAAAGAGAAAATAAATATAGAAAAAATGAAAGATGGGTGGATCAAGCTTTGATCATTTGCCCATTGTGGTGTGGATCAAGTCTAAGTTGTTTGTCCAAGAAATGCATGCTCACTCTAAGGCAACATAACTTCAAGTTGTCTACTGGGTGAGTATCCAAATGGTGAGACACGCATGCACACAACTGATATGCACTCACACACACAAGCAAGTGGCTATGGGAAATTTATGCCTTGGTTTGGCTTCCCATTCAACCAAACCAAAGTTATACCTCCTCATAACTTTTATAAGGTGCCACATAAGAATGAAATTTGAGCTTCATGAGACAAGAAAATATGTGTATGCTTGATACTCATGAACAAACTAGATGGCTCCATAGGCATGTAAAATATGTTATGCAAGGTGGCCATATAACCGAAATTGCAAATACAATATAGGGAACATTCAAAGGATTTTTCCTTAATTCATGTAAGTTCTTAACTTAGAGAATATTGTGCCTAATGTCTCTATGAGAGGACCAATCAAAGAATAAAAGATTCACATCTTAGTGGATGTAGTGTATCACATCAAGCCACTAAGAGAAATATAATTGCAATGATGAAAAAATTACACCTTTCCCTTTATTGATTTGGGAGTAATTAATGATAAAATAGACTTAATATTGCCTTGATCTAGTATTGTGATGAGTTTTAAACATCTAGATTAGGTCTTGGGCCCTCTTAAAACTAAATAAACCTAACTTCTCCTTAATTTAGTGTTGTAAAGTGTAATTATTTACACCTTCACATTAAATTTAGGAGGCTTGTAAACTAAATGGAACTAATCTAGTGTTGTAATGTGTTTTACACATTCACACGGGATTTAGGGCCCTTTTGAGCCAAATAGACCTATTTTGCTTTCATTTAATGTTATAAAGTGTATCTATTTACACTTTCAAATTGAGTTTTGAGCCCTCTTGCATTTATGAACTTTATATCATCATTAATAGGCCCCTAAGATCCCATATTATGCATCTTGAAGAAGATTTTAATAGAAAACTCAACATACACCTCAAAAAAACTTAATTTCTTTACACCCTGACACTTTATCTTTACAAAAAGGCCCTATTGTATCCATACTCCATCTTGGGCATATGAGTCCCACCCAAGTGGGACCTATATGCCACAAATGGCATATGAGTCCCATTTGGCCTATGTTCTAGGATTTAAGCAAGAAATATGGGTTTTAAGTTCAAATTTCATGAATGTCGGCCCGTGGGATCCAATTAGTGGGATACTAGATGGATTTTCTATATAAATGAGGTATCAAAATCATTGTTTCATATAATCCTACATGATATCAAGTCAAGCACATAAGAGTTAAGCATTCCAAGACTTTACAAGACCATGAAGAAAGCATTCAAGATCATTTCTAAGGAATTCAAGGGAAAAATTCTTCATGAATTGTTGTAGGAATTCAAGATCCTTCATCATGTAAAAGTTATCAAGCATCAATAATTTTGGTGAGATAGTGTCATGATGTTGCATTCAAGATCCAAGATCAAGCATTGTTCCACACTTATTTTGAGATCTAGATCCACATCCTTCATGGCCATTTCATGTTAGATTTCAGATTTACAAGAAATAATTCAAGGTATTATTATTCATGTTTCATGTTTCATGTCCTTATTTCATTGTCTCATCATTTTGTTTAATTAATTCAAAGCGGTTTGACCAAGGAAAACCTCCATTTACTAACAAATTAATACATTTTTCTCTCTCTACATATGTGATTGCAGATCTAGGCGTCTTGGAGCTTGAATATCCCTTGAAGATTAGGTTACAAGCTTGGAGAAAGTTGTTGTAGTTTTCCCCTCATTCACAAGGTTTCTATCTTCACAAAAAGTCATCTACAAGTTTGAAATCAAGGTTTTAGATCCAGAAATCAGTTTGGAAGGAAAGAGAAAAGATTAGAGTATAGATTCAAACTTTAAATTCCTAAAAAAGTGAAATGAGACCGATATACCAAAAGTGGTCTATGAGTCCCACTATAGGTATTTTTCTAGGTATTTGCAATTTTAGACACCCATTTTTTAGATTTTAGTTTTTGCACAAAAACCCAGATCTGGGACTGATACACCTAGAATGGCATATGAGTCCTAGTAGGAATTTTTTTTAGGATTTTTTAGTGTTTTAGAATTCACTCTAGTCATCTTCATATTTCTAGGTATGCACATGTTAGTGTA
>VDFB02149257.1:15187-139380 GCA_007258455.2 Sequoia sempervirens | reverse complement strand
TGAAGGTGGATAAAGGATGTTGAGGTTGAATAATATTAACATCCCTTAGCGAATGAGAGTCTAAGGGCATAATATTATTATTGTAAATGTTATCCTTGACTTGTAGCATGATATCCTCCCTAGAAGGATATTTTTTAGGAGAACCATAAACCACATGTTTGCGACATTCAAGGGTTGTTTCTTCTAAAAGGACTTCATCATGAGTAAGGGAGTTATGAATGGTTGAATTTTTTTGATTATTGAGAGTGGGAAGATTAGAAGAAGACTCTATTTGATTGCCAGTTTTCTCTAAGGTCTCATTCTCTTGTTCCATATGAGTTACCCTAGAAGGAGAGCTTGGAATTTGTAAGGTGGCTTCATCGCAAATAGGGGAGGCATCAAGAGAAGCACTACTATGGTGTTCATGTTTACCAAATAGATCTTCCCATAGGATAGGAACATTGGGGAAGGGAGGGATAATATTCTCATGACATTTAATAGGTATATCTTCTAACACCAACCTTTCCTCTTTGCATCGAGGAGGGATATTAGGAGAAGAACAAGTTTGATTATCACATGGTTATGGAGACTAGCTAAGGTAATGTTCAAAAATATTTCTATGGTGTCATTTTATTATTTTGTTGTTTCATCATCATGATTACTTATTTGATGTCCTCTTCTTTAGTAATGTTATGTCTAATAGGAGAGGTAAGAGGAGAGAAACAACTCAGATTGTCAAAATTCTCATCAATTGGCTCTTCTAGCACTATAATATCTACATCACAAGTGTGAGAGATAATAGGAGAAGAAAAAATGTGATTATTGTGATTATCCAAGGTTTCTTTCACTAGACTAACCTCATCCACATAAGGGAAACTAAGAGAGGGATCGATGACGAACAAAAAGAGAGGGTAAAGGACCTCATATTCATATGCACTTAACAAAACTCTCTTACAACATGCAATAAGATCTAAAAATAAAACATGAAATATGATAATTATAAATTTGTGTAAGGAAAACATGATGTAATGATTATTCTACAAACTTGAAATGTAACTATGCTAAAGCAATCATGCAAAAGACGAATGAAATTTTTTAGATTTTAAGGATGACCATGAACTAATTATACTATGTAACAATGTGAGAATGCAAACTTGAAATTTAAGCCATGCATGAAATGAGCTAATTTAGGATAGATTTAATGAAATGCATGTAACAGAAACTCAACCAACTAATATAGATGGGTAATGGAACCAAACAAAAGCTTTAAAATAGGGTTTTCAGTTCTATAAAGGATAGTTTGAGAGGTGAAAAAGGACTTATTTGCCCAAGGTGGCGAATGAGTCACAGTGGAATTTTTTTCAGAATTTTCAAAAAAAAATTATGGATTTTGATGTTTATTGGAATGTAAGATGTATACCTAACATGGAAATGCAAAATTTTAGGAAATTTTAATGATTTTAGATGCCAAAAATGCAACCTAAATGCACTTTTTCATGAATGAATTTTTTTGCACCTAGCATGCAAACTAATCCATGCACACCCTAACGCAAGGTCAATGCAAGCTAGATCTATGATGAAGGACTCCAAATCAGAAAATAAAAGTATTCTAAAGGTGGGTTCACCAAAATGTAACCAAATATTTTGGCACCCAAATTCTTTCTTGTCCTTCTAGGGTTATTCACCTAAAAGGAGAAAGATTGGAGTAAAATGAAATGTTACATTCAAATATGGATGTGATGTGGGTGCAATGTGTCTAAATTAGATGAAATAAATGCAAATAACTAATAAAAGATATTGATTATTAATGTAAAACTATTGAAATGCAAGTCATTGGAAAACACATTGTGACATGAGAAAAATACTTAGAAATGAATAGTAAACTGTAACATAAATGGTTGAAACTAAATGTGTGCACCTAAGATCTTGCTAGAGACTGTAAACGACATCTAAAATGATACTAATACTGAAAATTTTTCCTACTAGGACTCATTTACCATTCTGGGCAAATTAGTCCTAGATCTAGGAAACTATTTCGGAGCCTATATTAGACAAATCAGTATCCAAAACTATAGAAAACCCTTTTTAGGCCTGACAATGGGACTCATTCACCACTAATGGTGAATTACTCCACTTTTCAATTTCTAAAAATCCAAAAGAGAAAAGTAAATCCCTTGATTTGCAATTCAGTTTTTGACAGGTGTCTGCCTCTGAAAGTCTAATTTTTTGCACCTGAAAGTGACTTTTTGTTGATATTTTTCCTTGGTCAACAAGAATATGTCTTCAAAAAATCCTCAACCTATTCTTCAATGATTTCCAAGTCTTCAATATGCCTAAATCTGCAAACACAAAAGAAGAGAAGAAGAAATGTTTAATGTTAGGGTGTGGGGGTTTGCCTTGGTCAAACCCCTTTGTAAGTAATTAAACCAAAATGGAGAAATAATTTAATGAAGCATGCAAAAATGGAGTTATTACCTTTCCATGATGATTAATCTTGGATTTTTGCAACAAATAATGAAGATTCCACCCTTGAAAGTCTAAAAAATGATCTTGAATGACTTAGAATGATAAACCCTAGCTTGCTTGGTTTGAGATGGAAGACCAAAATGATGAATGTGTTGTGAATGAGTTAAGATATTTTCAATTAGGGTTTAGAAGATTTTATTTATAGGAAATTCACCTTATTTTCCTATTAATTGGATCCCTAAGGCTGACATGGAGAAAAATTAAACTCAAAACCTTTTTCCTACTTAAACCTTGAAAATGGCTCAAATGACACTCATTAGCCATCAAGGGAAAATGGGTCCCACCTAGATGGGACTCATTCACCCCTAATGGTGAATGGATCCCACAAGGGCCATTTTTTCCAATTGAAATGTGTGAGCAAGATTTTTGCTTGGCTATCTAAATCAACACAACAAACTATTAGTCAAATTAGCCAAAAACAATAATCAAACTCCTTATGAAGTTCTTAATCACATCAAGACAAGGAAACATGATAAAAAGCATTACAAAGAAATCATAAACATGTAAACCTATCTAAAATGGATTAAACCTTCACTTCATAAGTGGATTGGTGCTTCTTTGATGTGGAAAGAAGCCCTTTCCCAACCCTTGATAATGTCAATGATGATGATGATGGGCAAAATCAGCTCTCAAATGAAGAGAGTGACTTTGCATAAGCTTTGTAGATCAAGATGTGGATGAAATGCTAAGATTGTGGAGTGGATGAACAAAATCAATTCTCAGTTTAAGAGAGTGACCTTGCAAGAGATGTAGATGAAATTGTGGAGGATTTGGCTAAAGAATGATGCCTCTATTTAAAGATTTTCAAATGCTAAGAGTGCCAAACATGGAGTATGTGGGATAAAGATCAAGCCAATGATAAGAGGTCACTTGTCAACTTGTGAGTGGTTGATGCATGAGCAGACGGGAAAATGTTCCCATGAGGGAGTTTCAAATTCAAATTTTGCAATAAATTTTAAGAGGGGGACAAGAAAATGAGCAATAAATGCAATGTTGGAGGGACAAATCAACATGTCATATTTTTTCAAAGTTGATGGAATATTCCCCATAAATGCTATGTTGAGTGAAAATGATGATTTAAATAAATCAATAAATGGATTTATTTGTGCAAGTGGCAATATCTAGAGAATGCAAGTGGGTGGGTTAGGTTAGGCTAATTAGGATTAGGTTAGCTTAATGATGATTAGGTGAGTTTTACTTTTAGGACTTGGATATTTGATTTATTTAAATCATAAAATGATGTAATATGATTTGGGATTTGATTAAATGGCCATTTGATTTATTAAAAGGTTGATGATAATGTTTATTTGATTTTAAATAAATGACCTTAGGAGATGAGATTACCTAATGAATGGATGGAAGTGAACCTAATTAATTGATGAATGGACCTAATGTGAAATCTAGTTTAGTTAATGAATGAACTTGATTGAATGCACAATGTTAATTTTGCATGTCTACATTTTTCCCCTTTGAAGCAATGTACTTGTTGTGTTGGTTCAAAGAATAGCGCATCCAATGATCAAAAAAAAAGGTTTATATAAGTTGGATATAATTGAGTATAGGATCAAAATAAGCCTTGGGATGCACAATCTAGGGTCATATGGACCTATTAATGATGATGTAAAGGGTGGATAAGGCCAAGAACACAAATTTGAATGTGAAAGTGTGATTAAATACACTTTACATCATTAAAATAAGGTCCACACAGCCTAGAAAGGCACAATATCCAATGTGAATGTGTAAAACACATTACAACATTATATTATCATTAATTTTAATTTACAAGCCTTCTAGATTAATGTGATAATGCTATTAAATACATTTTATAATGTTGAATTAAGGGAAAATGGGTTCATTAAGTCTAGAGAGGTGTGAAATTCCTTTACAACACTTTACAACACCTTTACAAGACATCAATAACTACATGTTATTCAATTTGCAAGGGTCCAAGAACTAGTGTGGATTTGTAAAACACCTCACAACACTAAATCAGGGCCTTATTAAGTCCAATGTATCATCAATTATTAACCAAATCAAGCAAGTTTCCATTTTTTCTATTGTACAAGTTGCTAACACCATTGTTGTGAGAAATTGCTTTAAAGTATAAGACATGAGAGCTTATTCAAAAATCCCTATGCCAAGTCATATGTTCCCAAATGAAACTGCATCATGGATAATGGGTTTCCCCAAAAATAAAATACTAAACATAACTCAATACGTCACATGTGAGTCAACTTAAGGCATATCATCCTCATCCCAAACTTGCTCCTATATATACATGGAACATGGTCAACTAGCCGAAAGAGAGAATGACAAGTTCCATATGAGGACAAGGCTACCTAATCCCTTGCCCCCACTTAGTGCAAGACAAGGGTGAGCTGAGATGATAGATGAAAAACATGAAATTTAGTATCAATTAGAGGAACTAGGTGCATCAACACAAGGAAGAGCACCACAATCCTTAAGATGTTGAATTCGATTACTCAAAGCCTTACATTCATTAGTAGAATAACCATGAACTCTATGATATGCACAAAATGAACACTTGTAATAGAATTTCTTTCATGTTCTTGGATGGAGAGATATCAAACGATCTTAGAGGAGTCTCGACAAGATACCCACTTGATCAATAGAAGATGTTTCGTTATTTTGTGATAAAGATATCTCTTGCTTAGTACTAGGTGTCATACTTACGCAAGACTCTTTAGATTTCAAGATTTTGTTCTCTACAAGTTGAAGGGATTGTGTAAAATCTAATGAGCTCTAGTCGTTAATAAGACATGTCCTAGGAGTGCTTTGTGTGATGAAATTAATGTTAAATAAATAATTCTTTATTTCTTTCATTTATTTCAAACGACAATAACCAAGACTATTAGTTGTTTCTATCATTTCAGGATGCACTAATGTTAAATTTGGCTTAGAAGAATCCTTTGTAAGAGTGTTTATATTGATTGAAGGCTTGTTTGTTTCTTTTGAGGGACAATAACCAAGACCATTAGTTTTTTCTTGTGTGTTAAGCTCTATAGGGACATGGATACCTTGTTCTCTAGCACCACATCCTTTCCCACTATAACCAAGTTATTTCATAATTTCATAATGTTTTACATAAATCCTTTTCATCTCTTTTGGATTTGGTGGTTGTGCATGATCAACTTCATCCAAGTTTGCTGCGTAATTTGCTTCTTCTTCTAAAGTGGTTGAAGTGGATTCTTTCAAATTTTGTGTTGACATCACTGCTAGTTCTTTTCCCTATCCAAATTTTTTTGTTATGATCTTAGGTTTCCCATTAAATTTAGGTGTGAAATCTAAGGAACCCCAATCATCTTTCAATAACTTTGTGACTTCTTCAATATTCTTCTCTTTTTCTTTCTCTTGCACGAGTTCCACTTCTATAGTTGGTGTCAGTGTTTTCAAAGGATTTTCCTTACCTTTGTCAATGTTCAAATGACTATTTGGTTCAAGGTTGGATTTGATTATACACACTTTGTTGTTGTAGACATACTTCATTATACGATGAAGAGTAGAGCGCACTCCATTCATTAAGTGAATCCATGGTCTACCTAAAAGAAGATTATATGAAAGATCATGAGGCATAACATGGACCGAGGTTTGTAATGTAACTTTGTCAACATTAATAGGTAAAGTGATCATACCAAGTAGTTTCTTTCCTACATTTTCAAATCCTCAAATAAATAAGGAATAAGGCTCAATTCTTGATTTATCCACACAAATCTTATCCAAATTGGTTACACCACACACATTAAAGGTTGAGCCATTGTTAACAAGGGTTCACTTTACCCCTATTCTATTATATTGAGCTATTATCATAAAAGATTCATTAACTTATAATGGAGGTAGATCATCTTGATGGGAAGTAATGTCTAAGTTGACCAAAGTTGTATCTTGAATTTGGGCTGCCACATCATTTGATTACACATTAGGAGGGGTCAGAAATTTTTGTAAGGAAATTTCAATCATGTTATGATAATGAGGGGATGCTTGAATAAGGTCCCATAATGATATATTAGTAGGAGTGTTCTTAAGTTGTTCAACAAGATCATACTCCTTTCAATTATATAAAGGAAAATGAGGGGCACTAGGCAAGATAGGTTGAGGTAATAAGAGGGATGTTGGAGTTGTTTGTCTTGGTTGCCGATTTTTTCTAGTGTTAAATGTATGAGAAATGGTATTATAATTTGATTGCTATGAAACATTATTCTTAGGTGGTTTGAGGATGAGGATGGGTTTGTTTTTAGTTTGTGGTTGGTTTGAGGGTGGGTAAAGGATGATTTTAGGCTCAGGAAAGTACTTTAAGGGATATCTAATGTGCATAAACTCAAAATATTTATCGTTATTTTTATGATATATTAGTGAAGGGGAGCCTAATGTCACTTCATCTTCATCTACGGAAGTCACATCACTATTGTTTGAAAGACATGTGTCAATGTTCTCATTTTCTCGCACCATGATATCTTCCCTATTAGGAGAGTTTTTAGGAGAACTACAACCTAAATGTTTATGGCATTCAAAGGCTGGTTCTTCTAAAATGAATTTATCTCAAGCAAGGCAGTTATCAATGGCTAGATTTTCTTGCTTATCAATGATGGTATTTTCTTGTTCAATAATTTTTTCCCCGAGGATTCTCATAAATTTCATTGGTTTGATCTTCTAACACCAAAATACATTCTTAACAAATAGTAGAGATATTTGGAGAAGGCCAAATTTCATTGTTATGATTGTCCATGATTTCATCCTTTTACTCTAAGGTCTCATTCTCTTGTGTGATAATATCTACCCTAGTAGGAAATATTTTAGGAGAGTAAAAAACAAAAGGTTCATCACATTCCATGGTTAGGTTTTGTAAAGTAACTTCATCACAAATAGGGGATGCATCAAGGGAAGATAAACTATGAGTGGTATGCTTGCCAATGATTGGATCCTTTTGTTCAAATTGACCTTTCCAAATGTTAGGGAAATTTGGAAAGAGATAAATAATGCTATAACTCTCAATCATAAAATCTCTTAATGCCAACATTCATGATTTTCATATCCTCTTCACAAATGTGATTTTCATGATCGTTCACAATTGTATTCTTTTTCACTAAAGCATTCTCACAAGTAGGGAAGGTGTTGGGAGATGAATGAAGACTAGGTGAAGTAATGTTAAAGAATGTTTCAATGATCTCATCTTCTTGTTTCATAATATATTCCCAAGGGGGAGGAGGAGAGGGACAAACAAGACTTTCATGATTCTCAATGATTGTATCTTCTTTCACCAAGATACCTTCATCACTAATAGGAGAGGTATCAGGAGAAGAACAATTATGATTGTTATGATTGTATACACTTGCATCCTCTTATGTTATGACATCATAAAAATCTGATAGATAGTAGGGGGTGGCCAATATTCTTGTCAAAGGTTTTATTTTGCTTTCCTAGAGTATTCCCACGAGTAGGGAAAATCAAACCATTCAAGCCATGTGATACTCTATCAATACTAAATACTTGAAAAGAAAACATGAGCTAACATGAAAAATTAAGATATCTAAATTATGCAATGCTTCTAAATGCCAAAAAATGTCCTACAGATCTGAAGATTGAAATGATTTTTTAAATTCTTCTTAAAAATGACTACACTAAATGGATGATTTGACCTATGTATGATAAAATAGAAATTCCTTAAACTTTCCACATTGATATAGTAGGTTACTAGCAATCTTAGGAAGTATAGAAAATAACAAAGAAACTTAGAAAAGATGGTTTTTGTAGGCCATCAGGGACTAATACGCCCATTTGGGTGAATGAGTACCACTTGTGGTTTTTAGAAGGTTTAGATAGTGAAAATAAAGAGCACATAATACCCTGAAATCTAGAGAAAAGACCTATATAGGGACTAAATCACCCAAGTGGGTGAATGAGTCCCAAATTAGGATTTTTACACTAGATTTAGAAAATTCTAAGTTGAATTTAATTCTTCTAGGTTGTATTTTGACTTGATTGTTTGCAATGACAAATTTTCTATGAAATTGAATGATGCAAAATGAAAAAATGCAACCTATATGCACTTTTCACTAATGCAATGTTTAAAATTCCTAAATGCAACTCAACTAATGCAAATATAATGAAAATTAAATGAAATCTAAATATAGGACTTTGGTGTTCTCTAAATCAGAATTCAAGGGTCCAAAGGTCGGGTTCACAAAAATGAGTTGAAGGAAATAGGGTTCCACCTTTTGGGAGATGGAATTAGGGTTAGGACCTATTTCACTCTTAGTTCATTAGGAAACCAAGATCCATCAATCAAGTGACTCAATTGAGCTAAGGAGAACTACAAGGGGTTTCCTTAGCTGTGATTAAAAAGAGGGGTTCACCACTAAGAAAATGCTTACAAAGAAGGAAATGAAAGCAATATGCCAATCTAACTATATGACCTAGAAAACAAATCTTAAAATTATAATGAGAGATTGAGGAAAATAGAGAAGCACTTGGAGGACTAGAGATGTCCAAAAAAAGGTTTGCAACTTTGAAATTCTAACTTTTGATGTGCACTAGTACTCATACGCTAGGATGGGAAATTTAGTCCTAGTTTAGGGTTTTGGGGCTAAATCTAGAATCTGCTACTAGCAAATCAAGATCTACAAAAAATATTGAAAATTGGTATAGTGGGACTCATATGTCCAAGGTGGTTATTTTTTCCCACTATTAGGGTTTTACTGAATCTTATGTAGCGTTGAGTGATCTTTTGTAGCTTTCAACTTGTCCAATCTCCAAGTCTAAAAGTTTGAACTCTGGCATGTAGGTGAGTTTTTGTGAAGATGACAACTTCTTGACAACTTTGACAACTTTCTTCAATCTTGCAACTTTGTTTTCAAAGGATCTTTAAATCTCAAAACACCTAGATCTGCAATCACACATGAAGAGGGAAAAATGTTGATTTGTTAGTGGATAGCAGTTTTCCTTGGTCAAACCCTATTTTGGTTCAAACCTTGAAATCAAATGAAATAGAGCGATGGAATGATGAATGAACAATATGCAATATTCTAGCTCAACAAACCCTTGATATCAAGGTTGCAATCTTGTGTGAGATGACTCCAATGTATGTAGATCTTGATCATGATTCTTGGTGAAAGATAATTCCTTTGAATACTTGAATTGATCTTGAACAATACATCACAACATTAGCTCAAAACCACATGCATAATGCATCAAGCCTTTGACATGATAATGGGTCTTGATTGTTGCAATAATATTCTACAAATCTGCTCTAGAATGTCTTATTGAATGCTCTTGAATACTCTCCAAATTTCTTGTGAAATCTTAGGATACTTGACTCAAAATTTCTAGGTCTTTTAAGGAAAAATTATGTGAAAGACCTTATATTTATACTTTTCATGTCAAAATTCCTGAAATTACAACATTACAAGCCAACATGAGATTTAGGATAAAAAAATGTCACCAAGGATTTGATTTAAAATAGGTTTTGTTTAAAGAAGGACTCATAAGATAGGTTGGGCGTATGAGTCCTAGTGTCTTAAACATAAGACATATATTTCTAGGAGTGTCTTGTTTAATGTGCAATTTGAAATCAGTTCCCAAGACCTAGGTGGGACCCATATGCCCAAGGTGACGTATGAGTCCTAGATCACTAGATCTAGAACACACAACCTAAAACATTGAGTTATGATTGGTTATTTGATAAGTGTTGGGATTATCCTTACAAAAATGCATTTAATAAGGCTTGTGGATGCAAAAAAGGACCAATTAAGGCATAAAGAAGCCAAATTTTAATGAGAAGGGCCCAAAAATTAATTTGAATATGTAAAACATATTAAAAAATGAAATTAAGTCATCACTTAGCTCATTTTATCAATTATTCCCAAATTAAGTTAGGAAAAGGGTTACTTTTTCTTTCACCACACCTATAACCTGCACATACAGAAAGAGGGAAAAATGTTTGGGCCATATAGGGGTGTGCCTCAGTAAAACCCCATGAATAGTGTTCCCACTTTCACAATGGTATTGTCAATGATAAAAGGATTAATGGAAAGAAAGGAAATGATGAATGAATAATTACTGCAACTCACCACCCTTCAATAGCTTCCTTGAAGGAACAAAGACATAGACATCACTTCAATGGAATTGGATCTTTCTTACATGATTTTCTTGAATGCTTGAATAGATGAAGACCTACAACACTTGTTAGCCTTCACAAGAAAACATGAACTTACATAAACTTTGACATGATTTTAGGATCTTGATTGCTACTACAAATGACTAATAATGCTAATATTGAATGCTCTTGAAAATAATACTTGCTTCCCAAAAGTTTCTCCTTAAGTGTTATATTTCAAATGATCAAAAGACTAGGTATTTATATATGTTTTTCTAATTTCCCAAAAAATTAGATTAAAAAATCTGCACTTACAATTTGAATTTTGATTAACAAATATCACCAAAAAAATATTTTAATTTAGGTCATGTCTCATAAATCCCATGGATGAATGGGTCTTGGCCTATATCTCTAGTAAACACATGATCTAGTGCAATTTAATTATTAAATTCATTTATTTCATGTTATTTCTCCTTTCAAAAATCTATAAGAATAAGGATTTGGAATGCATAATTTGGTAAATTGGAAGCATAATTAAATCCAATAAATTAAGGGAACTTTAAACATATTGTAAAATTGTAAAAGTATACAATTTTCTACACTAACATTTCTCCCACTTTAGTGAGAGTATGCACTTCTGCTTATATTCACACTAAAGTAGAGAAATGAAATTTCAAGGAAGGTACAATTGTACAACTGTTGGAATGATAAGATGAAAAAGGATCAAGGAGATTGATCAAGCCCCCAATATCTATAATCTGATGGAAAACCAACATAGGAAAAAAAATAACACACATGTGCAAAAATGATACAAGGTACACAATCATACAATATCAAAGCTAATGCAAAAAAGAAAAAGAAAAAAATATGGACTAGCAAGTTGTGTTATGCTATATGTCCATGAGATATACTCACAAGGGCTAGTGAAGTCTTATATTCACTAGATGAGCCCCAAGGAAAAAATGAGAAACACACAAGGTCTAGTGAAGCTTGATATTATTTAGGTGTGTACCCATAAAAGTGATCATTTCTTCACAAGGCTAGAAAGCTACATTGTTCTAGACACTCATGGAATAAAATTACTTCACAAGACTAGCAAGCCAAATTATGCTAGACAAATAGGGAATACAGTTGCTTCACAAGGCAAGCTATGTTATGATAGACACTTATGGAATAAAATGACAAGGTAAAAATTCAAAATAATCAAAGAGGTTTTACTTAATGCATGGAAGGTCACACCTTTGGGAAAATCATGCTTGATATCACCGCCAAGAGAGGACTAGTGAAGGAATAAAATATTCATGCTTTAGGTACTGCAAACCATAACATTACCACCAAGAGGAATATCATATGCCAAGAAGGGTCACACTCTTCTAGGACATTAAGCCTAACATTACCATAAAATTGATACTTCACATAGATCAAGGAATCCACAGTTTGATCGGGGGACCATATGCCCCCCATTAAAAAGTTAGTGTACTTGCTACACTAATGTTTTAAAGAGATAGATAAGGATCTCAATAAGAAATATAGCAAAGATAAGGCTACCTAACTCCTTGACCCACAAGTGTATGACAAGGATGATCCCTAATATAATATCATATGCTACTACTCCCAATTCAAAAGATAATTGTGTATAAAGTTCAATACATGTGGTAGTGAGCATGCTATAATTCTACAACTATCACATGACAAGGAGAAAAGTAAAAAAATATGATTTGATTATATAATCATATTGACTTGTAAAATGATAAAAATTATTTCAATACCTTTTTTAAATCATGTCATTCATAAATAAGATGCACAAGTGTTCTATGATATGCATAGCAAGATATTTCTATACTTTTTAATTTCTTATTTTCTCAGATAGGTGGTAATGTAATCAATCCTAGGCTGAGAAATTTATCTAAGGTCCATGCAATCTTGGTTATGGTATGTTAAATTGGTAGCTTCTTAAGTTTATAAGGCTTATTTTTCTTACTTGATTGAGCAACTGCTTCTTGTGAAAGTGAAGGATGTTCATAGCCTAATCCCTTTGTTTCTTCTTATGCTATTTGTTCTATAAATTTATGAATCTCATGCTCATTCCCTATGTCACATACTTGTTCTATCAAAAATTGTAAAACCTTGGCCATAACACTACTCTAGGTTAATGGGTGTGTTGGTGACTTTGTTTAGATATGATGAAGAGGTATCAATATTGGAACCAAACAAAATGGGGGAATGATATGATGTATGATGTATTCACACCCACTTTCAAAGAGGCTCCACTCAAGGATAACCCTAGAGATCTTAATGCAAACGAGATTGAAACATTATGATAGGGCTATCCTAGATAATGAATGATAGATAATGAGGGGTTCACCACCAAGTATAAACTTGGAAAATACAATGAATTGGAAAACAAAGAGTGATATGAAAACTAACTCTAAATGACCTAAGAAAGTGAACAAAATGTAACAGAAAGCTATGAAACTAAAAGTGTGCACCTGGAAGACTAAAGAAGGTAGAATGGAGGTCTGGATCACTAAAAAATCTATTGATGATGCTGGTTGGGACTCATTCACCAAGGTAGGTGAATCAATCCAATTTCCAGGAAAATGTGCAAAAACGGGTTTCAACCAAAAGGGTATCCAAATCTACAAAAATATATGTCAGGCCTGTATAGTGGGACTCATTTGCCAATAGTGGCGAATCAGTCCACTTTTAATTTTCTAGAAGCTTTGAACTAGATTATGTGCCTCTCAGTTTGCTATGCCCTTTTAGATTGGTTTCTGGATCTGAAACTACAAAATGCCACTTGTAGACCTTCTCCAAGCTTCTCCAAGGCTTGATGACAACTTTAGGGATTTTGAGGACTTGACAACCTTTTTCCAACTTTTCTTCTTAGAAAATGTGCAACCTAGCCCTACAAATCACACACAAGAAGAGGAAAAAATGTTGTTGGGGTTAGTGAATAGGGGTTTTCCTTGGTCAAATCCCTTGTTGGTAATTAAACATTGAAATGAAAGAAAATATAAAAGGACAATGATGAATGAACAAAAGATAATGTTGCAACTCAAAAAACCCTAGAAATAAGATGCTACAATGATTCTTGAAATAGATGTAATGGATGTGGTTCTTAACTCTAGCTTGATATAGATCTTTCTTGAAATGCTTGCTTGGATCATGAACTCTACATCACAAATGTTATCATACTAACAAACATGAAGAATGCAATCTTTGACATGACAATTGATGCTCTTGAATTCTCTTGAATGCTTGATTATCTACCCTTGAAATGCCTTGAATTCTCTTGTGAATGCTCAAATGCTCTTGTGAACTCTTGAATGCTTGTAAAGTTTGCTAACTGTGAATATGAGTGAAATAACCTTGTATTTATACTTAATTATGCAAAATTTCTTGAAAATACAACACTACAAGCTGAAATCAAATCTGGGAGAATAAAATCCCACCATAAATTTGATTTAAATATGAATTTGATCACACAAGACTCATTCGCCCAAGCTAGCGAATGAGTCCCATCAAACATAATGTATGGGACAAAAAATGAAAAATGGTTAGAAATGTGTGAAACTTGCATCGAGGCAAAAATGACCTAGGTGAGACTCATTCACCCAAGGTGGTGAATGCATCCCAAACACTAAATTTGGGCCACACAAGCTAGGAACACTTGAATTATGATTGCTTACTTTTTGGTGTCGGGATTATCCTCAAAAAGATGCAATAAATGAGGCTTGTGGATGTAAAATATGGCCAATTAAAGCATAAGAAAGCCTAATTATGAATGATAAGCCTAGAGGAATGTGAAAGTGTGTTGCAACACTTTACAACACTCCAAATAAGGAAAGATTAAGGTTGATTATGATTAAAAATATGTTTATTATGCTTAGTTAATTGATAAAACCCTAGAAAAGTGTGAAAGTGTGTTACAACACTTCACAACACCTTTGGATGGAACCATTAAATTCCATTAGTTCACAAGGGCTCAAGACCTAATTTTAATGTGTTGTCCACATTACAACATCAAATAAAGGAAACATTAAGCCAAAATCACAAGGAGAGCCCAAAAAGTCAGAAAAAGTAGAAGGGTTACTTTTTTGGTGACTCCATTTAGCCCCACCTTTAGTGACAAGATGAACCTTCTTCAAACACACACTAAAGTAGAAAAACACACCTCAAGAGGGGTTCCAATCTATGAATGATAGCAAGACAAGATGACAATGATCAAGATGGGTGATCAAGCCCCTAGGAGCAAGATCCCAAAACAAACTAACATGAGAAAAAAGGAACACACATGAGAATGATAGAAAGAGCAACAACAAGGCCAATCATACACTACGAAAGACAAAAAAGAGAAATAGAGAGATAAGAAGAATCAAATCAAGCTTTGACCATTTTTCAATTATGATGTGGATCAGATCTAGGTTGTTTGTCCAAAAAATGTGTACTCACTCTGAGGTGATAGAAATTTTGGTTGTCTGCCAAGTGAGAAGTCCTAAAAGGTGAGATATTATGCTATAGAAAAAAGGACCCTTTGTTTGACATGGGATTAATTCATGATAAACTAGACATAATGAGGCCTTGATTCAGGTGTTGTGAGGCATTTTATGCATCTGCACTAGGTCTTAGACCCTTGCAATTCGAATAACATGCTTTTAACGATGTCTTGTAAAGGTGTTTTAAAGTCTTGTAAAGGACTTTCACACTTTTCTAGACTTAATTAACCTATTTATCCATAATTCAACATTATAAAATTTGTTTAATAACATTATCACATCAATTTAGAAGGCTTGAAAAAAAAAATTACGTTAAACTTATTGGACTCAAGGAACATTGATAGGGGGTGAATCAGTGTTCAACAGTATTTAAATTTTAATTTCAGATCTTAAAACAGTTACAACATTTAAGTAGAAGTAAAGATGCAAGCACAAGAAGGAAACAATCAAAACACCATAACACCAGGATTTTTATGTGGAAACCTTATTAGGGGAAAAACCATGGTGGAGGTTAATCCACAATTTATACTCTATTAAAAGTATGAAGAAACAAGGGGAATGCACATGTATTCAAGTGCACTACCTAGAGCTCACTACTCAAAATAAGGAAGGCTCATTTCCTTAAAAAAATTGAAATTACAACAAAGAGTTGAACTGAGAAATTAACATCTACAAATTCCTAGTTCTAGTTTTAGTGGAGCTCATAGATCATATTTTGAACTTTCTAACTGATTTTGTACTTTGCTCTGCTCTACCTTAATTCACCTCACAAAAATCCTCTTCTGCACAAGTGAAATTCTCTCAACTAATCTTCTGATGTACACACACACATCTACTCTATTCTTCACACCAATACACACCACACCAAAATGAATTAATCGATCTCTTATATATATCCGCTAACAAGAATTCAATCGCTATATGTTAGATTCAACACAATAAAAATATTTCTTAATAGTTGGCTCAATCCTCATTAAATATTTTGATGCGTACCCACATAAGTCAGCCAAGCCATAGCTAGGACCCAGAAAAAAATATCCAACAAAGGAAACAATTAAACAATTAATCCTCATATATCCGTGACATGCTACATTCACTAAGTCCGCCTCCATGAGAAAATCAACATAAAATCATTCTACCAAATTTCTTAACTTAACCACCGATTGATGCAACATCACAAAAATTAATAATAAGATAACATAGATACTTAACATCCTTCCCCGAGATCAGCAACTCAAAATGATAATCCGGTGAAGCATATAGATCGACATACTAACTGGATACCATGTTCTTCATTTTCACTTCTGGTAAAACTCTGTTCATTACTCTGCCTGCCGGTATGAACAAATCCTGATTTGTGGACCAGAATAGTGACTTAGGTTGCCATCAATGACAACACTAGAAGCCATATGCCAACAATCTCCCCCTTTGGAATTGATGGCAACACTTAGTGTTAGAATCAATATGATTATGTTGCCAAAGTTCAAAATTTCAAAACATAACTTCTTTTCAAAACACAGCTCACCCTTAGAATGATAAAGCACTTTTCACTGCTCTCTCTCCCCCTTTGACATCAATGAAAAACATATTTTGGATCTCCCCCTTTGCTAATTCAAAATTGGATCAAAATTTGAAGAAATACACCTACTACTCAAGTTAGAAAATTATCTTGTACTAATATTTCATTTTTGGAAGAAATTTCCTCCAAGATTCTACTGTAATCCCAATGATTAAGATCAAGCTATTGTTTTCTGATGTCTGGTTGATAATCTGGATGAGAGATTCCAGAATTGTGATTGCCTTGTCTAATTTTTCTCCTTTCCTTAAAACCTCAATTAACTGCTCCAACATACATTTGGTTAAATTCTTCACTTTCCAAAAGGCATCCACAAGGTTGTTTCTAGAAAAATGAAAATTTGCATGCTCAGACTACAATTCTTGAATGCTTTTCTTGACTGCGCCATCCTGACCTATTTTGTTCAACTTAGATTCAATCTACTCCAACTTATCTTTTTATTTCTCAACTGCATGAGGCCAACAAAGACAATAGTTGTAGATGTTATTGGCTATATTAATGCATTGCCTCAACACATTCATTTTCCTTTTTAATTTAGTAAGAGATAGCTTGAACTGCTCTTTTAGATGTAGACTTATTTCTTCCTCTTTTTTGTCTTGAGACTCATAGACCATGACTTCCTTAATGCACTCAATCATCTCTTTAGGAAACACATTCTGCAAAATCTCCAAAAAAATTTTATTGTGCACAAAATAAGTACTCAGTGTGCTCTCAATCAGACATGCCATAAGTTGGCTCACATGTGATGTACTAAGTTATCTTTAGTTATTGAATTTTGGGGGAAACTCCTTTTTCATGATGTAGTTTCATTCGGGAACATATGAATTGACATAGGGATTTCTGAGTAAGCTCTCATGTCTCCTACTTTAAAGTAGATTTCTCAAACCAATGATGTTTGTAATCAATTTAAAATGGGGGAATACATCAACACTCATATTTATTTGTTTGGTTTTATTTATTCTTGTGATGTGTCCTATTCTTGGTGGTGTCATTGGGTTTGATTTCCTCCAAGAGCATGATGTTTCTTCGACTAGTCCTCTCTTGGAGAAGTTAGACATGATGTTCCCTAAGAAGAGACCTTACATGAACTAAGAAAAGTCTCATTAAAGAAAAACCTTTACTCGTATGTTAATCATGAAACAATAATGTGAATGGTGCCCTATCAAAGTTATCAAAGGGATAGCTTTAGTATGGTAAGTACAGTGAGAGCCAACATAGAGGCATGATTTTCTCACTAAGCTATCTTCTTGGGGTATCACCTAAGGGATGGCCTGAGGTTCCATTATCCCAGAGTGAGCACTAATGTCATTTGCATAGTGGACATCACATTCTTCTTGTGAACATTTTTTGACAAATAACTTAGACTTGGTCCACATTGTGTTGGATAGATTGTCGAGGCTTGATCCACCCATTTTTATTCTTGTTTTTTTTGTGCTTTTCTTTCTCGTAATATTTGATGTTGTATGATTTAGTATCTTTTTCATTGCAACATATAGAATTTTTTTGAATTTCTAGTTTAGTGTGAGTTTTAAGCAAGTTCCTTCTCTCAATAAAATGGGGGCTAAATCTCATGTCAAAAAAAGTAACCCTTTTTTCACACTTAATTTGGGAATTGTTGACATGGAAAAAGTATCCCTTTTTGCTTGCTTGATATGGGAATAATCAATGATAAATTGGAATTAATGAGGCCTTGATTTGGTTTTGTGAGGTGTTTTTCACATCCCCGCTAGGTCTTGAACCCTTGCAAATGCATTTAACAATGTCTTGTGATGGTGTTGTAAAGTGTTGTAAAAGACTTTGATGCCCCTCTAGACTTAATGGACCCATATTTCCCTAGTTGAATGTTGTAAAATGTATTTAATGGAATTCTCACATTAATCTAGAAGACTTGTAAATTAAACTTGACTCTAATCTATTTTTGTAGTGTTTCTTACACACTCACAGTGGATGTTGTGTCTTTCTAGGCTATGTGGACCTCATTTTAATGATGTAAAGTGTATTTAGTGACACTTTCACATTGAATTTTGTGTCCCAGGCCATAATTAACCTTTACATCATCATTAGCAGGCCCCTATGACCCCTTATTGTACATCCCAAGGCATAATTTGATCAAATATTCAATGAAATCAAAATAAGAACTAAAATTCCTCATTCCCCAACATTTCAGCTGGCAAAAGGGCCCCTCTGGGACTAAGTCATCCATCTGGGTGAATGAATCCCTACTAGGTAGGACTAAGTTACCCAGAGTGGTGAATTGGTGCCATTTGGATTATTTTTTAGCTTTGAGAAGGAAAAGTTGGAATTTAAGTTTATTTTTCTTTCATGTTGGCCTTGGGGATCAAATTAACAAGAAAATTAGGTGGATTTCCTATAAATACAAGCCTCTAAACCCTAATTCAAAACTCATTCATATTATTTTTCATTCATCATCTCTCTCAAGTCAAGCAAGCTAGGGTTTTAGCATTCTAAGTCATCAAGATAGATTTCAAGGACATTCAAGGACAAATTCTTCATCCATTGTTGCAAAAATTCAAGATCAATAATCATGGAAAGTATCTAACTCCATTATTTCATGCTTCATTACATTATTTCTCTATTTTGGTTTAATTACCTAAAAAGGGGTTTGACCAAGGCAAACCCCCATGCCTTAACATCCAACATTTCTCTCTCTTTTCTTGTGTGTTTATAGATTTACATACTTTGAGGGTTTTAAAATAATTGAAGAATATGTTTAAGACCTATTGGAGTCATCTTCTTCCTTGAAAGGAAAAAATATCAACAAAAGGTCACTTTCAGGCCAAAAAATTAGAGTTTAAGAGGCAAACACCTATAAAGAACCGAAGTGCAGACCGAGGGCTTCCATTTCCTCTTTCAATTTTTTTAGAAATATGAAAGTGGACTAAATTGCCACTAATGGTGAATTAGTCCCACTATACCTGAATTTTAGTGATTTCTATAGATTCAAACACCCATTTGGTAGAAATGGGCTCTGGAGCAGTTTTCTGAGATCTCAGACTAAGTCACCGAGATTGGCACAAGTGTCCTAGTTGGATTCTACATTAGTTTTATTAGGATTCCCTACCTTCATTCCATCATTTTTCAGCCTCTAGGTGCACACATTTTGTTTCATAACTTTCTATCTAGTTTTGTTTGTATTTCTAGGTCATTTATCACATGTTTGCATATCACAATGTTGTTTCAAACATCTTGCATTACTTAGGTTTTACATTAATAATTCATTTCCTTTTTCATTTTATTACATTTAGACATTGCATTGAGACATATTTCTTCCATCCTAGCATTAATTTTGAATGTGTACATTGCATTTTGGCCCATCTTTCTCCTTTTAGGTGAAAAACCCTAAAAGTACAAGAAAGCCCTTGGGTGCCAAAATCTATCTTCATTTTGGTGAACCTAACTTTAGAATACTTTTCCTTTCTAATTTTAAGTCCATCATCCTAGATCTAGCTTGCATTGAATTTGCATTAGGGTTTGCATTAGTTAATTTTCATGCTAGGGTTTCAAAATTTTGCATTAACAAAAAGTGCATATAGGTTGTATTTTTGGCATTTAAAATCATTAAAAAATTCTTAAATTCTACATTGACATGTTAGGTTCGTGTCATACAACACATAAATCACCAAAATCAATCCAAAACCTCTAAAAATTCTAAAAAAATCTCCACTGGGACTAATTCGCCATATTGGGCGACTTAGTCCCTTTTCACCTCTGAAACTGCCTTTTATAGAGTTGACAAACCTATTTTTAAGCTTTTGTTTGCTGCCCTTACCTACCTATATCAGTTGGTTGAGTTTATGTTACATGGTTTTCATTAGATCTAGCTTATATTAGCTCATTTCATGCATTATTAAAATTGACATTTGCATTTCCAACATTTCATCTTTTA
This sequence comes from Sequoia sempervirens, assembly GCA_007258455.2. Taxonomy (NCBI): domain Eukaryota; kingdom Viridiplantae; phylum Streptophyta; class Pinopsida; order Cupressales; family Cupressaceae; genus Sequoia; species Sequoia sempervirens. The sequence continues at coordinate 118,783 of VDFB02149257.1, read as the reverse complement.
GGTTGTTGAATAATGTAATCAGTAAATTACATGTTTCACATCTAAAAATTGCATTTCAACATTTCTCTTTAAATCATTGCATTGCACTTTCTTTCCTTTTTCATCATATCATGTTTTTTTTCAAAAGATGTCGCTTTGATATGGTTAAAAATGGATTACATAAGTACGAAATTCCCTCTTATGAGTTCAATTTCGATTACAACAATGAGGTCTTTAAGCAACATGATCAAACCATTAACACAATCCTTAATATTAATTTTCCCATTAGTGAGAATTTTAGTGTAGACAATCATAACAATCATACTTTTTCTTCTCCCAATACCTCTCCTATTAGTAACAAATGTATCTTGGTGAAGGAAGATACAAGCATTGAGGTTCTTGACTGTCCATCTCCTCATTCCCCTTTGGAAGATTTTAGAAAACAAGAACATGAGATCATAGAAACATTTCTAAATATCACCTTACCTAGTCTCCATCGCCATCACCATCAACATTTTCCTTATCCTAATAGCCCTCCTAAATGCCACTAGGACAAGTTGGTGTTAGAAGATATATTTATTAAGAGTCATGAGAATCTTGACCCTCCCTTCTTTAATGCTCCTACCATTTGGGACAATCTATTTGAAAATAATAGTGGTCCTTTTGTTGCCTCCCCCACTTGTGATGAAGCCATTGGTGAAAAAATTACAAGCTCTCCTATTAGAGTAGATAATATGGAGCAAGTGAATCGAGACCTTAGAGAAGTATGACAATCAAATAGAGTCTTGTTCTAATCTATGAAATATCAATAATCAAAAAAATTCAACCATTAAAAGCTCTCTTATTTGGGACAAATTTATTTTGGAAGAACCAAGCCTTACTTGTCAAGAACATATGGTTTGTTGTTCTCTTAAAAAAATATCCTTTTAGGGAGAATATCATGATACAAGACAAGGCTAAAATTGACAATAATTATATTATGCCCTTGAAAGAAGATGAAGATCCTATGTTGGACTCTCATTCGCCAAGGGATGTTAATATTATTCAACCTCAACTCATCCTTTATCCTGCTTCACACAAACAAAAAACTCACAAAAAACTAGAACTTATCCTTTACCCACCTAAGAATAATTTGTCACAGCAATCGAGTCATAATACTATTGCTCATACATATAACACTCAAAACAATCCATCACCACCACAACCAACCCCAACCTCTTTATCTTTTCCTAATTCTATATTGCCTAGTGCCCCTCAATTAAGGGAGTATGATCTTGTCGAACAACTTAAGAGAACTCCTGCAAAGATATCCCTTTGGGACCTTCTTCAGAATTCACCTACCTATCACACTATGCTTCAAATGGCCTTACAACAAGTTCCTATCCCTTCTAATACACAACTAACTAATATAGCAGCCATGATTCAAGGACACACCATTGACATTGTTTTCCACCAAAGCGAACTCCCTTCTTTGGGATGTGCAAAACCAAAATGATGCATTCATGATCATAGCTCAATACAATACCACAGGGATAAAGATAACTCTTGTAGATACTGGTTCTTCCCTTAATGCATGTAGTATGGACCTTTTGGATAGGCTTGGCATTGATCAATCAAACATTCAACCTGATTCTTTATCTATTAAGGGATTTGACAATATCAAAAAGAAATCACTCAGGGTGATCATTATACCTCTTCAAGTTGGAGTGGCCACATTGAATACACCAATCCATGCTTTTCCTCATGAAATTTCATGTAATCTTATCTTAGGCAGACCATGAATTCATGCAATGAATGGTGTGCCTTCCATTCTTAATCAAAAAAAGAAATACTTTTACAACAATAGAGTATACACCCTTGACACTGATCCTGAGCCTTATAGTTTCTTATAGCTTGAGAAAAAAAAAAAGTCCCTTAAACACATCAACATCAACTGCACATGTGGAACCCGTACAACAATAAAACAAAGAAAAACACACAAAGATATTAGATGAAGATTGAGGTTCCTTAGACTTCACACCAACATTCATCAGAGAGTACAAGATCATACACAATGATTCAAATAGAGGAAACAAAAAAGTCATGTCAACAAAAAACTCAGATGATCCTTTGAAAGTATCCACCTCAACCACTTCAGACAAAGAAGAAAACTACACAACAAACTTTGATGAACTTAATCACAAACAACCATCTTATCCAAAAGCAATGGAAAATCTATATGGAAAAGCTTATGAACTTATGAAACAACTTGGATACAGTGGAAAAGGATGTGGTGCTAATGAACAAGGTATCTACAACCCTATAGATCATATCACATAACAAAAAATTTATGGTCTTGTTTATTTTCCTTTGATATAGATCACCAAGCCTTCACTCAACATCAACACTCTCACACAACATTCTCCTAAACCAACCTTAACAGCCATACATCCTGAACTCAGCGACACTAGTGGTCTTGAAATTCATCCTATAAAAAAAATGAAACAAGAAATGAACTCTTCCCTTAATTTAAATGTCATCTCACAAAACACTCATTATTTGAATTTGTTATATTTTCCATGCTCTTTCCAAGGAGCAAACAAAATCTCACAATCTACAAAGTCTTGTGTAGGTATGGAAACTAATACTAAGCAAGAGGTATCTTTGTCGCAAACTACAAGAAAATATTCTATTATTGATCAAGAGGGTATCTTGTTGATACTTCTTCAAGATCACTTGATATCTCTCCCTCCCAGAACTTGAAATAAATTCTATTACAGGACTTCATTTTGTGCATATCATAGAGTTCATGGTCATTACACTAATAAATGTAAGGCTTTGAGTAGTAAAATCTAACATTTTAAGGAGTTTGGTGTTCTTCCTTATATGGGGGCACCTCATTCCTCTAATTGATACTAATTTTCACTCAGACTTGCATTTCATCAATCAATGAGGCACACCCTTGTCTTGCACTAAGTGGGACCAAGGGGTTCAACAGCCTTGTCCTCATATTTCACCTATCATTGTCTCTTTTAGATAGTTGTTAACCTTTCATTAACATATAAGAGCAAGCTTGGGATGTGGAAGATATGCTTTAACTTGGATCTTATGTGACATACTACCATTTCATGATGTAGCTTATAGGATACACATGACTTGGCATAGGTATTTCTCAATAAGCTCTCATATCTTCTTCTAATATAAATAAATTGGTTGTATTAATGGTGTTAGCAACCACATTAAAGTGGGAGCATACACCGACACTCATATTTCATTGCATGATTTCTTTCTTCTTGTGATGCATCCTTTTCTTGGTGGAGTCATTGGGTTTGATTCCCTCTAAGAGAATGATACTTCTTTGGCACATCCTCTTTTGGAGATGTTAAGCACACTATCCCCTAAGATGAGACCTTGCATGAACTAAGAAAAATCCCTTTGAACATTCCTTGCACCATTTTTCATTTACAATATCTATGAGTGTCAAGCATATGAAGTTTTTCTTACCTCATAGAGCTTGAAAATCATTTTCCTTTGTGGTGCTTTATCAAATTTATTAGGATGTATAGCTTTGGTATGGTTGAGCAGGAAGCCCATTCCAAGGCATGAATTTTCCCATATCCACCTGTGTGTTTTTGAGTACATACCAACCATGAGTGTATGTTTCTCACCTTTTGGGATTTCTCACCCAACAGAAAAACATGCGTTTTGTCGCCCCAGAGTGAGTATGCATTTAGTTTTTGAACAAATAGCCTAGATCTGATCCACAATGTGTTGGAAAAATGGTCAAAGCTTGATCCACCTTTTTATTGTCTATTTTTTCTTCCTTCTAGTTCTTGCCATTATATGATCATGTATCTTGTCTTGCTACAAAAATCCAACTTGTACATTTCGGTATGTGTAGGATCATGATGGGCAAAAAAGTTGCAATATTATGGGTATTTGTAGGGTATGCGGTGACTTTTTTTTTACCAAAATTGATGAAACAAAAGGGTTTTTAGAGGAGATTATCAGCTTTCCACTAATATAAATTATGCTTTAATTTGAATTTAATAAATAATTATTATTCATTTTCTATTAGAATCCGCGACTAAAGTCCTAATTGATTGGCTGATTGAAAAACATCTATAACTTTCAAACACTATCACATTTTTTGAATCCAAAACATGCATCACATTCTATGCTTTACATACTATAGGATTAAAAAAAAAAAATTAATTTCATGAAGTTTTGACCAAGTTAAGGTTGTCGACATGAGTTTTTATATTTTTTAAAAGTTGTAATAAAAATTCATAATTAATTATTTACTTAGAAAAAAATTACAAAAAATATGAATCACATCAGACATGAGTCCTCTACTTATTTATAAAATATTATAAACAAATATTATCATTTTATTATGGTTAGGTGGTCGACGGAACACCTACTTATTTTTTCCACTGAAATTTAAGTACTACTACATTGAAATTTCAAATTTTCACCAAATATATTTTATTTATTTTAAATAAACCTAGTAGTTTAGAAACTACATTCAATTTTCTATAGATTCTATTCTTACATATTTTTCAAATAATATAGATAACTTATTCAAATTTTTACGTCAAGTTGCCTAACGATTTTTCTAAATTTTTGCCACTTAAGGGCCTATTTTTTCCATGATGATCTTGCACATACCCTTTTGCAATTATGTTGGTTTGACTTAGGATCCTAGATCTTGTGGGATTGTCTTCCCTCCTGGATCTTTGTTATCCTAGACCATCCACATTGGTATGATTGGACCCCTTCTTGAATATCTACATTAGTGTGAGTTTGAAGCATGTTCATCCTTTCACTAAAGTGGGGGCTAACCTTGGACATGGAAAAAGTATCCATTTTTTCTTGATTAATATGGGAATATTTGATGATAAATTGGACTTAATGAGGCCTTGATTTGGTGTTGTGAGTTGTTTTTCACATCCACACTAGTTCTTGAACCCTTGCAAATGCATTTAACGATGTCTTGTGATGGTATTGTAAAGTGTTGTAAAAGACTTTCACACCTCTCTAGACTTAATGGATCCATCTTTCCCTAATTCAATGTTATAAAATGTATTTAATTCCATTCTCACATTAATCTAGAAGACTTGTAAATTAAAATTGACTCTAATCTAGTGTTGTAGTGTGTCTTACACATTTACATTGGATGTTGTTCCTTTCTATGTTATGTGGACCTCATTTTAATGATGTAAAGTGTATTTAGTCACACTTTCACATTGAATTTTGTGTCCCAAGCCCTAATTACCCTTTACATCATCATTAATAGGCCCCTATGACCCCATATTGTGCATCTAAGGCATAATTTGATCAAATACCCGATGAAATCAACATAAGAACTAAAATTCCTCATTCCCCAACATTCCAAGTGGAAAAGGGCCCCTCTGGGACTAATTCAGCCATGTAGGTGAATGAATCCCTACTAGGTAGGACTAAGTTACCTAGAGTGGTGAATTGGTGCCATTTGGATTATTTTTGAGCTTTGAGAAGGAAAACTTGGAATTTAAGTTTATTTTTCTTTCATGTTAGCCTTGGGGATCAAATTAACAAGAAAATTAGGTGGATTTCCTATAAATACAAGCCTCTAAACCCTAATTCAGAACTCATTCATATTATTTTCATTCATCATCTCTCTCAAGTCAAGCAAGCTAGGGTTCTAGCATTCTAAGTCATCAAGATAGATTTCAAGGACATTCAAGGACAAATTCTTCATCCATTGCTACAAAAATTCAAGATCAATCATCTTGGAAAGTATCTAAATCCATTGTTTCATGCTTCATTACATTATTTCTCTATTTTTGTTTAATTACCTAAAAAGGGGTTTGACCAAGGCAAACCCCCATGCCCTAACATCCAACATTTCTCTCTCTTTTCTTGTGTGTTTACATATTTAGATACTTTGAGGATTTGAAAATAGTTGAAGAATAGGTTGAAGACTTGTTGGAGTCATATTCTTCCTTGCAAAGTCAAAATATCAACAAGAAGTCACTTTCATGCCCAAAAATTAGAGTTTCAGAAGTAGGCACTTATCAAGAACCGAAGTACAGACCAAGGGCTTTTTTTCCCCTTTCAAATATTTAGAAATACAAAAGTGGACTAAGTCACCAATAATGAAAAATTAGTCCCATTGTACATGTATTCTAGTGATTTCTAAATATATAGATACCCATTTGGCCAAAACAAGCTCTGGTGTAGTTTTTCCAGATTTGGGACTAAGCCCCCTAGATTGGCACAAGTGTCCTAGTTGGATTTTGTATTAGTTTTATTAGGATTCCATACCTTCATTCCATAATTTTTCAGCCTCCATGTGTACACATTTTGTTTCATAACTTTCTGTCTAGTTTTCTTCATATTTTTAGGTCATTTATCACAATGTGTTTTCAAACATCATGCATTTCTTAGGTTTTACATTAATAATTCATTTATTTTTTAAATTTATTACATTTAGACATATTCCATCCATCCTTGCATTAATTTTGAATGTGTACATTGCATTTTGGCCCATCTTGCTCCTTTTAGGTGAAAACCCCTGGAAGTCCAAGCAAGCCCTTGGGTGCCAAAATCTTAGTATTCAAGAATGAATAATTAATGATAAAATAGACTTAATTTTTCCTTATTTAGGGTGTTTTAAAGTGTATTTTTTACACTTTCACACTAATCTAGGGATTTAATAATTAATTGAGGATAATTTGATCTCAATTGTCCCCTTCAAATCAAATCCAAGCCTAATTTATTGCATTTTTCAAGGGATAAACATGACACTATTAAATGAAGTTACACAACACTTAATTTTGCAAGGAATGTATCCTAGGAGAGTGACCTAGGACCCATTTTCCATAAAGCGAATGGGTTATCACTAGGTCCTAGGACCCTCTTTTGGCATCTTATTTCACAATCCCAAAAACATGTCCTATTTAAGTATGCTAAGACACATTAACCCTATGGAAAATGGGTCCTCCTTAACTTAGGACACCCCCCTTGGGATATATTTTTGGAAGTATTTTTAAACTTTCAAATCCTAGATTTGATGTTGTCTTTGTTGGAAAGAGACACTGCACAAGTCATCTAGTGTTGTCATTGATGAAAAGCCTAGTTAGTGATCCTATCCACACATTAGCATTTGCTTGTACTAGAAGTGAGATTGAAGATTATTGATTAAATGTTAAACCTAGAATAGAGCATCCGATAGAATTGTGTTCATCGATTCATATGTAATTTTATGTTATCATTTTGAGTTGTGGATCTCAAGGAAAGGTTTTTTCATGTATGATCTATGTTATATTTGAATTATATAGCCTCGTATTGATTAGTGTGCAAGTCAGAAGATCTGGTTGATTAATTTTTAGTTTAATAGTACAAAAAGGTTGACTTAATGAATGTAGCATGTTGTGGATGTTTGAGGAAAAAAATTTTAAGGTGTTTTTTTGTTCGAGGATGTTGTTTTGGGTCCTCACTATGTTGTGGCCAACATTGGTTGGTGGGCATTGAAAATTACTTATGGATTGGGCCGACAGTTTGTATATGTTTTATATTTTATAAAAGCCAACATGTAATTGATGAAATTCCTAGTTGTAGATATATATAAGTGATTGCTCATATCATTTGGGTGTGTGTTGCGATGAGATGTGAAAGTAAAAAGGGTTATTGATTGATTGTGCATAGTTTCACTTGTGCAGAAAATGATTTGTGATCCAAATTAAAGCAGATAGAGCTTCAAGAGCAGAATTAGACAGAGTGTGAAGAATGTTGTAAATGTACTTAACTGAAACTATAATCAGGCATTAGCATATGCTATTATCTCAGTTCAAATATTTTGGATGTAATCCAAATCTTTTTGTAAGACATCGAGTCTTCCTTTTGTATTTGAGCAGTGAGCTCTAGGGAGTGTGCCAGAATGCATGTGCATTCTTTGTAAACACCAATATTTAGTATATTCATATTGTGGATTGATCTCCACTGTGGTTTTTCCCCTAATAGGGTTTCCACATAAAAATCCTTGTGTTATGGTGTTGTGGTTGATTGTTTTGAGTTCTTGCATCTTTCTTTTGCATTAATTCTATAAGTGGTTTAAAGATTAGGTTAATAAAGTTAAATTTTTGTAGAATACTGATTCACCCCCCATCTCAGTGTTTCTTGATTCCAACAATTGGTATCAGAGCCTAGTTCCTCAGAAAAATTTTAGTAGCTTGGGAAGATCCAAGTAAGTGATTCAATGGATTCTGGCAGCCTTCAACAACAACTTTTGGTGGCACTAGATGATCTTGATCAGTCCAAATCTGAAGTCTGGGAATTGCAAGAAAGCCTCATGAATGCTGAGAAATTCATTCAATCATTGAAAGATCAAATCAATAAGTCTAGAGAGAAGAGAAAGGAACTATGTGATCAACTTAAGCAAAAAGAAAGTAAAAGCATGGAAGATGAACAACTGAGTCAAGACCCTAAAGGGAAATACAAAAGAATGTGAAAAGCTCACTAGGGATAATCCTTTCCTAAAGCATGAGATGGAATATATTGTGATGAGGATGACCAAGGAGATTGAAGACATAAAGAGGAATGAAGAGAAGCTTACTCAGTCCTTGAAAGAGAAATATGAAGAATGCAACTGAATTACTAATGGATTGAATCAGTTGGAGCCTGAATTAGAAGAATCCAAAAACAATGAAGAAGAAATTGAAAAGAATATTGTTAATCTCAGGGATGAACTTTCTACTGCAAATGAATATAAGGATAAGTTCAAGCTTAGCTCAACTAAGCTTGATGAATTTATTAAAAGTTAGAGGTATGGACATGACAAGTGAGGTCTTGGATATGAGAAAGGAGAAATCTCTGGATCTTGTCAAAGGAGATTTAGGAAAGGAAATCAAATGAACAAAGCTAGAAGGTATCTAGTAAGACAACCTAATGCTCAAAGGTTCAATGGTTACTATTTTGTTTGAAATAAATTTGGTCATATGGCTACTCAATGTAGAAGCAGAATGAATCCAAGTGGTCCATCATTCTTTGGTTAGTGTTTCAATTGTAGTAAGTATGGCCATCAGTCAATTAAATGAAAAAATATGTCAAACAAATTTTTCAATAGAGATGTCAGATGTTATACCTAAAATAGATTTGGCCATATTGCTAACTAGTGCAGATCAAGAGAAAATCAATAGAAAAATTATTCTAGACAAAGAAATTTTGTGTGCTATAACTGTAACAAATCTAGTCACATTGCAAGATTATGTAGAAGTAGGAAGGGTTCAGTAAACAAAGGGAAAAATATGCAGAAGAATGAAAAGGGAAATGGAAAAGTTACTATAGATGAGATCGGGAAACAAATGAAGAATACATGGGTGAAGAGTCTTTCTGATGCAGGGAATGAGTCAACACCAAAATATGGTACTATAAATTCCTCCGGGAATTAGTTTAAGGCCTCTGGCCTAAGGGAGTTGTCAAGAAAATATTTTAATCCCCTGTTGGTTTGGAACCAAAATGTGACAAATTGCAACAATTGCAATGATGATATACAAATTTTTTGGGATCTCTTGTGGAGAAAATTTATGCAAAATGGAAGGTCTGCACAAGAATTCTCTTTCATAGTCTGTGAAAACAGGGTATCCAGAAGAGCTAGGGAAAAAGCATTTATTGTAATGAAAAAGTTGTGTTTAAATGATAAAAGGTTACTTCTATCCCTCATTTGCCACATTTCATTTCAAGAAGAAGAAGGTTGGAGAGCTCTGCAAGAGAAATTTATAGAAATGGTTGCTCCATTGGTTATATTAAGGATAGACCTCATCCAAAATTCAAATGGAACCCATTCAAACCCATCAAGATAGAACCATTAGGTGCATTTTCTTCTGTTTCATATGGTGTTTTGCATATTGAAGATATTAGGGCATACATTCATGCAAATGTTGAAGAATTAGGAAGCTCCTAGCTATTAAATCTATATAAAAATCACATTGTGGGAGAAGATATTTGTGTAAAATATAAATTCAAAACTTTGGAGGAGAAGAAATTCAAATTATGAATTTTCCCATGTTCGAATAAAATGAATGGGTTTGGTACATATTGAGTCGAATGCATGTCAAGTTTATGTGGTTAAGTCAACCTTTCAAGATCAAAAAGGAAGCTATAAGGACTGTTACAGGTCTGAATTCATCTAGTAGGTTGCCCACATTGAAATCTATGAAGAACTAAACAATTACTTAGGTAACCAGTTCAGTTTTCGATAAAAGAGCCATGAGAATCAATTACATCATTGAAGAGGATGTAAGATTTGATTCTATGGTTATTGGATACAAAATCTATCAGTCCAGCTAGGACAACTTTATATCTGGTACTAAAATATATGCAACCTATCAAATGGTCAAGGAAAATGCAGACTATGACCTATGCGAGTTACTCAAGCTAGCTAATTGAAAATCTTGGAAAAATCAAGAAGGATAAGAAGAACTCTTTCAAGTATGGTAATCTGTTGTTATTCCTATTCTTCTACTTCATGAATGAAGTTATAGGAGTTGGAAAAGTATAATGGCAAGGTGATAAATTGGTAGTTGTTCAAATTAGAGACATGTTATACAAAATTTGTGACAACAAAGCAAGGAAAATTGTTATCTAGGATTATTTCAAAAGTTTTCCATAGTGAAATGCAACCCATGGAAAGGATTCCTACATCTATTGTAGTAAAGTACAAGGAGACTATTTGCTTCATGGTTGATATTGATAAGTGTTTGATGGAATTTGCAAAACCTAGAATAGTTTGGATAATTCCTATGGGTTATGAGGTTGAATAACACATTTTGGAGTTTTATGCTCAACACTTGTTGAGTAAACCTCGAGATCTGACAAAAGAAAGGTTTGGTACCTTTGAAGAGAAGGATATGCAAGTGCATGAACAATTGAAGAATCCTATGATAATCTAGAAGGTTGGAAAGGAAGTTGAAGCTTTTGTAGAAAGCATGGGCATATTAGTTGGAGCAGTAAGGGAAGCTAGGAGGAAAATAGAACAAGTTGAAGAAGGAGAGCCTACTAGAACTAAGTTTGCTAGTCTGGAAGCATCCTATGCTAGATCTAGATCTACAAGGAGCTCTGCACTTTCATCCAGGCCTACAAAGAAATCAAGCACTATAAAAGCTCAAGTCAAGTCATTCGGGAGAGAAGGGAAGAGGAAGAAGGATAAGAGCACAAGAGTCTATGTTGTTGTTATAGATGATCAAGAAAATGAATTTGATGAAAAGGTAATAGAAATCAAGCATAAGGGAACAAAGGAAACAAAAGTCTCCAAGGACAAGCTCTTCAATGAAGAGAAAGTAAAGAAAAAGGTGAAAAATGACATATCAGGTATGTATATAGAGGAAGTGGTAAAAGCTTCAATCAAGGATGGTAATCTCAAACCACTTTCTGAATGGTATGACACCTTTGATAGTGTCGGTCAAATAATTCTTGAAGAAGCTACAATAAAATATTTAAATACTTTCAATATGGATCTCGTAGAAATAAAGTCAGACTTACCTAAAGGGCTATATGAAGTCTTAGAAATAAGGAGAGTGAATGGAAGAACTAAAGAAGAGCAAATGAGAGAACACATACATGTCAATCTATGTCCGGTAATGTTAATAGAAGAAATGAAGAATATCCTAAATGTTACAAAAAGGGATTTTAAGAGAAAAACAAGGGTGAACAAGCTTATGATTAGATAGATTGAAGAAGTTGTAAAAGACACTGAGAAAAATCTCAAGGCAATTATGTTGAAGAACAGATACAGTGTTGTTTCTAAAGAAGTTCATGATGAAGATGTTCCATATGGTCCGGTAATTGAAGAAGGGAAAGAGGAAACAATTGAGGATACTCAGAATCCTCTTGATATGCAAGATACTGAAATTCCTATGGAGACTGAAGCTCCTAAAGATGTATCAGTTGATGAAATAGAGATACCCAAAGGAAAGCAAGAATTTGTGGTTCAAAAAAATAAGGTTGAGGTAAAATAAGTTGCTATCGAAGCAAGAGACACTGCAAAGGCAGTAAAGGAGTTCTTAGAAGGACAAAAAGAGGAGTTTGACCCTAAATTAATTGAAGGTCCTATCAACTTGTCCACTCTATTGCCTATTTAGATGCTGAAGGTAGCATCTTTTGCTCAGGCCAAGGCAAGAGAAGAGATACTAAAATCTCACATTGAAGATAGTGAGTTGTTAAATCTTGCATCTGGTATCTTGGAGAAGATCATGCCTTCATATGTCAAGGATTCATCTGATTCTCCATCTGGTCAGCTAAAGAAACTTATCAACTTTGTAAGTACTCACTTCAACTCTCTTGAGAAGTCGGCTAAGGATAAGGTTCATAAAGAATTTGATGCAAACAAGTTTAGTAGATTGAAAGGAATGATTGCTAATTATAAATATTTGTTAGCTACCCATGTAAAGAACATTCAAGGTGCTTTATCCGAAGGTGGAAGTATTTATAAGTCATGCTTATCTTTGTCTAAGTTCACTGAGGACACTAAAAAGAAAATGAAAGAATATGAGAAACAGTTAGCAGATATTTCTAAAGATTTTGATCCTCTAACCATTTCTATGAATAAGCAAGAAGGTCAAGTCATATCCCTGCTTGAAAAAATTAAAAGTTTGAAGAATGAAAATGATAGAATTGTTGAAAGGGTATGTGAGCTTAGAGGACTTATTGGTCCTAAGATGGAAACAATTCTTAGTGCATTAAAGGAAGCATAGGATGCTATGGTTGTCAATGATTTGGAAAATCTTGAGTCAACAGAGATGCAATCCTACTTGTTATGTGATCACATGACTATTTTTGGAGAGTTTCAAGAAGGGTTGGGACACTAGTTTGAGCCCATTGAAGAACAATTTTGTAGAAATATTCAAGCTCATGTAATTTGTAGAAGCATGAATATACATATGTAGTCTGTTCATAGAAGTTTTTGTATGATTTTTGGTATGCGGATTCCCACCTTTTCCATTGATGTCAAAGGGGGAGAGTGGGACAGCGAAAAATTTCATAATCATCTTAGGGGGATTTATGTTTTGAAGTTTGGAAGATGAAAGTGTATTCATGTTGGTACTGATCTGACACTTAGTCATTTTTCACCAAGTGTTGCCATCAATGCCAAAGGGGGAGATTGTTGGCAAGAGACAGTGTACAAGTCATTTGGTGTTGTCATTTATGGGAACCCTAGTCAATGATCCTATCCGCACATCAACATTTGCTCGTACTAGAAGTCAAATTGAAGATTAGTGATTACTTGTTAAAGCTTGAACAAAGCATTTGAAAAAATTGTGTTCATCAATTCAAATGTAATTTTCTATTATCATTTTGAGTTGTGGATCTCAAGGAAAGGTTTTTCGATGTATGATCTATGTTATCTTTGAATCATAGAGCCTCATATTAATTGGTGTGCAAGTTAGACGATTCGATTGATCAATTTTTAGTTTAACAGTGTGAAAAGACCGACTTAATGAATGTAGCATGTTGCAGATGTTCAAGGAAAAATTGTTTAAGGTTTTTTCATTTTTGAGGATGTTTTTTTGGGTCCTCACTATTTTGTGGCCAACATTGGTTGGTGGTCATTGAAAATTACTTATCGATTGGGCCGAAATTTTGTATATGTTTTATATTTTTTAAAAGCCGACATGTAATTGATGAAATTCCTAATCAGAGATATATATAAGTGATTGTTCATATCATTTTGGTGTGTGTTACGATGAGACACAAAATTCAAAAGGGTTATTGATCGAATGTACACAGTTTCACTTGTGCAGAAAAAAAATTGTGATCTAAATTAAAGCAAACAAAGATTCAAGAGTAGAATTAGACAGAGTGTGAAGAATGCTATAAATGTGCTTAACTGGAACTATAATCAGGCATTAGCAGACATTATTCTCTTAGTTCAAATCTTCTGGATGTAATCCAAATCTTTTTGTAAGATAGTGAGTCTTCCTTTTGTATTTGACTAGTGAGCTCTAGGCAGTGCGCCTGAATGCATGTGCATTCCCCTTTTGTAAACACTTATATTGAGTATACTCATATTATGGATTGATCTCCATCGTGGTTTTTCCCCTAAGAGGGTTTCCACATAAAAATCCTTGTGTTATGGTGTTTTGGTTGATTTTTTTGAGTTCTTGCATCTTTCTTTTGCTTCAATGCTATAAGTGGTTTAAAGATTAGGTTAATAAAGTTAAATTTTGTAGAACACTAATTCAACCCCCTCTCAGTGTTCCTTGATTCCAACAGTATTGTGTTGTTTGAATTTCAAGATTTAATCATAAGTTATGCATTAATATAAGGTTATTTCACATATTTTCACCCAGAAAATTGAAGTTATCATAAGAGGACTTTCACAAGAGAATTATAAAGTATTCAAGAGCATTAAAGAAGGTATTCAAGGGAAAATTATTTAAGTTTATTACAAAAATCAAAGATTCATTTCATCATTTCAAGGGCATAGTCAATCATGCATGTTGTTTAGCTAATATGTTGATGTAGCATTGAAGATCCAATTCAAGCATATTCAAGGTGTTGTTTCTAATCAAGTGTTGTGATCAAGATATACATACTTTGAGGCACTTCATGCTATTTTGTAGATTTTGCATCCAATATTTCATCCAAGGTATCATTTTTTCATGTTTCATGTTTCATCCTTCATATTTCATTATTTCATCATAAGTTTTAACTATCAAAAAAAGGGTTCAACCAAGGAAAACTCCTATTCCCTAATAATACAATTTTTTTCTTCTCCTTTGATGTGTGATTGCAGATGAAGATCCATTGGAGAAAAAAAGTTGCAAAAGATTGTCAAAGTTGCAAAGTTGTCATTTTCATTGCAAGATCATGGAAACTAGGTTATGGAATTTATTTTTGACTTTCAGGAGCTAAGCACCTATGATCTAGGAGGGCATACATTGAAGAACACAACCCAAAAATTGACTTTCCAAAATCCTAGTAGGGATGCATTCACCACTTGGTGAATGAGTCCTTAGTGAGCCATGAAAAAACACTTTTTGTGAGAGGTATGTAACATTTAACCCTTTCAAACTCTCCCTAAAGTTTGTAGGTTCCTTTAGTATTATTATTTAGCTCATAAATGAACTTTATAGCTTGTTATTTGGAGTTTATTTGCTATGTTAAATCTTTTTCCCCAAAGTGCAATTTTGTTCATACCCTTGTCCTAGCAAAAAGGGATATATGAAGATTCACATCTTGGGTTCACTCTCCTAGGGATTGTTGGTCAATGTTTGATGTGGATCTCATTTCCTTGAATGAAATTAGAGAAAAAATTCCATTCATCCCCTTTTACCACCATTTTGGTGGTAAAACCTATTTTTCTATGTTTCATGTGTGTGAATGTTTATTTCTCTGCATGGGTATGTGCATGATCATCATGGAAAAAATAGGCCCTTACGACGCGAAAAATTTAGAAAAATCAGAGTTAGGCAACTTGACGTAAAAATTTGAATAAGTTATCTATATTATTTCAAAACTATGTAACAATAGAATCTATAGCAAATTGAATGTAGTTTCTAAACTACTAGGTTTATTTTTTTTTAAAGAAAAATTTGTTTGGTGAAAATTTGAACTTTCAATGTAGTAGTACTTAAATTTCAAGGAAAAAATAGGAAGTAGTTGTCTGTCTAACCAACCTAACCACAATAAAATGATAATATTTTTTATAAGATTTTAGATATAAGTAGAGGACTCATATCAATGTGATGCATATTTTTATAATTTTTCTTGTAAATAATTAATTATGAATTTTTGTACAAATTATAAAATATAAAAACTCATATGTTTGACCACCTTAACTTGGTCAAAACTTCATGAAATTCATTTTATTTTAATCCTATAGTATGTGAAGCATAGAATGTGACGCATGTTTTGGATTCAAAAATATGATACTATTTGAAAGCTATAGATGTTTTCAATTAACCTATCAATCAGGACTTTAGTTGTAATTCAAATAGAAAATGAATAATAATTATTTATTAAATTCAAAGTAAAGCATAATTTATATTGGTGAAAGTTGAGAATCTCCTTTAAAAACCCTTTTGTTTCATCAATTTTAGGTAAAAAAGTCATCAGCCACATACCCTACACATACCCAGCATATCGCCACTTTTTGGCCCATCATGATTCTACACATACCCGCATGACATGTTTTAATTTGGAAATAAAGGGATAAAAGGAATTATATTTCTTAAAGGTTTTAAGAGCTAAATTTTTAATTGATCTACTGATTTTCCCCCCTCTAAGTAGATTATTTTGTTTCAAAAATTGGTATCAAAGAACTAGTTCCCTTGGTGAAGCTTACTCATCTCAATTAGATCTTGGATTAGTGAACACAATGGCTAGCCAAGAAGGTTCATCTACAAACAAGGAACCTCTATTTGATAGATCAAATTATGTCTTCTTGAGCATAAAGATGGAGACACATTTATCTTCATTTGGTTTTGATGTTGGATTTCTATGGAAAATGGATATACACCTTCGGCCACTACTCCTACAAATGCTATAGGAAAGAATTATTATGTGAATAATGCAAGGGAAAAGCATGCTACTTTTTGTGAATTATCAAGCTTTGTTTTTATCAAAGTAATGCAATTCCAAACTACAAATGATGTCTAGAGTAAGTTGAAAAGCATCTATGAAGGAGAATACAAAGTGAATTTGGATAAGTTGTAGATTCTTAGAGCTAAGTTTGAAGGTCTCAAGATGAGTGAAGAGGAAAATATTATAGATTATCTCCTAAGAGTTGATGAAATAGTAAACTCAATTAGAGGGTTTAGAGAAGAATTAAAGGATTCAATCATTGTGTAAAACATGTTAAGTTCCAAGCCATCAAAGTATGAATCCAAGGTATCAGCAATAGAAAAAGCAAGAAACTTAGATACAATCACCATTGATGAACTGCATGGCATATTCACTACATATAAAATGAGAATGATAAATGAAGAGTCATAAAAAAGAGAAGATACATTCAAGGTTGTGAATAAAGAGAAGGTTGAAGCACCCAAGAAAGGAAAGGATGGTTGGACTCCACATCTGAACATGAACAGACTGATGAGGAAGAAGAAAACTTTATTAGAAGATTGAGTAGAGGCTCTGACAAATATAAAGGTAAGATACCCTTCAAGTGTTTTAATTGTGGTAAAATAGGACATTTTTCTTCCAAATTCCCTTATGGTAATAAGGATAACTCTGATCAAGGGGAAGATAGTATGAAAAAGAAACCCTACTTCCCTAAGAAGAAGATCTTTCAAAAGAAGAAGAAGAGTATGTACATTCAAGAGGGAAGTGATTCATTTGATGCTAGTGATAGTTTAGATGATGAAAAATATTGTTCCCTTTTAATGGAGGAGGAAGAAGAATAATTTATCTTCATGGATAAAGAATCTAGAGAATAGAAAGATTGAAGGGATGAAGACCTAGGTGAAGAAGAAGCAGTAGTTGACCTTGAGGGTGAGCTAATCAGTTCTTTGGAAGAAATTGATCACTTAAGAGATGAGACTGATGATCTGAAAAAAGGAGAATAAGAATATAAAGAAGCGTACACAAAAGGAAGCTGAAAATATAGCCAAAATTCTTGAGGAGTCCAATCAAATGGTGGTGAGGTTGAAGCTACAAGTTGAGCAAGCCAAAAGAATTGAAGTTCTCATGTCTAAGATACAATCTGAGGTTGATAAATGTATGATTCTAGAGGAAAAAATATTTTCCCTAAGAAAGGAATTGGAAAATGATAGGGGTATGTACAGGATCATCATGGAAAAAATAGGCCCTTAAGAGGCAAAAAATTCAGAAAAATTAGAGTTAGGCAGCTTGACCTAAAAATTTGAATAAGTTATCTAGATTATTTCAAAAATATGTAAGAATAGAATCTGTAGAAAATTGAATGTAGTTTCTAAAATACTAGGTTTATTTAAAACAAAAAAAAATCTATTTGTTGAAAATTTGAAATTTCAATGTAGTAGTACTTAAATTTCAGGGGGAAAATAAGAAGTAGGTCCTTGTTTGATGACCCTAACCACAATAAAATGATAATATTTTTTTAGAATATTTTAGATATAAGTAGAGGACTCATGTCCCGATGATGCATATTTTTTTGTAATTTTTTTCTGAGTAAATAATTAATTATGATTTTTTTATTACAACTTTTAAAAAATATAAAAATCCGTATGTTTGACCACTTTAACTTGGTCAAAACTTCATGAAATTCAATTTTTTTTTTAATCCTATATTATGTGAAGCATAGAATGTGACACATGTTTCATATTAAAAAAATGTGATACCATTTGAAAGCTATAGATTTTTTTCAATCATCCTATCAATCAGAACTTTAGTCGTAATCAAATAGAAAATGAATTATAATTATTTATTAAATTCAAAGTAAAGTATAATCTATATTGGTGGAAATTTGAGAATCTCCTTTAAAAACCCTTTTTGTTTTATCAATTTTGGGTAAAAAAAAGTCATCAGCCACATACCCTACACAAACCCATCATATCACCATTTTTTGGCTCATCATGATCCTACACATACCCATAGAGAATAAATTGAAAAATGCACTAAAGGGAGGCTTGAAGATTCTTGATGGATTATTAAGCACAAAATAGCCTTCTAACAAAGAGAAATTTGGTTTACGAATAGAAAAAGGGAAGAGCACCTTCATTGGAATTTCTACAAAACTATATGAACAATTTACAATAGAAGAGAAGTCTAGTACAAATGGTGAAAATTTTTGCAAGGAGAATACCACTAAATAAGAGAAGAAGATGAGTGTAGAGGTAAAGAAAAAAATTAAGAAAAAAAGTCAACTACAAAAAAAATAACAACCAATTAGTTCTTGATCAATTGGAGAAAAATATTAGAAGGACCGATGCGAATGGATTCACAAGGATGAGAAATCTAAGGAGGCCAAGAAAAAGAAGACCCCCTCATCTAGTTCAAGGAAATGTTATGGCCAGGTACTCTACATATTTCTATGGGTACTATTATACATGTAATACATTTGGTCATAGGGCTAGAGATTGTAGAGTCATTCCTAAAATGAGTACAAACTTTGTAAGAAAAAATCCATTTTATCCTTTAGTTGATATGAATATAGTATGATATAATTGTAACAATTTTGGTCATATAGCTAAGAATTGTAGAACAAAATTCATAAGACCAAATTTTCAATTTGAGTAAAGAAAAACATACTTCCAAAAGTAAACAATGAGACTGAAGCCCCTAAGTAGAAGGAAGAGAAGGTAGAAAAGAAACCGAAGAAGGCATGGAAAGAGACAAAGTAGAATCCCACACAATCAATGATTACACCAATGGAAATTCATGCCAAAATGAAAAACTTGTAGGTAATTGACAGTGGGTGTTCCAAGCATAGGACTAGGGACAAGAGTAAATTCATCCAACTCAAGAAATCTAAAGAAGGATTAGTTAGTTTCAGTTATAATACTACTATTAAAATTTGTGGAAAAAAATCTTGAGAATAGATGGTAAAACTACCACCAAATATTTCCTTTTTGTCGAAGGCTTGAAACAAAACCTACTAAGTGTTAACAAAATTTGTGATAGTCATAAGGTCACATTTAATTTAGGAGGCTGTAAAATAAGGAAGAATGGAAAGACAATCACACAAGTAATAAGAACTTATAGCAGTCTTTATAATCTTTGCAAAGTGGAAGGTTAGAATCATCTGGTATGCCAAATAGATGAGAGTTGGTTGTGGCATAGGAGATTGGGGCATGCCAATTTTGACAATTTAGTAAAAGTGAGCTCAAGAGGGCTAGTTAGAGATATGCCTAAGATAACTAAGCCTAAAAACACCATTTGTGAAGAATTTTTGTAGGGAAAGCAAATAAAGGCTAAATTGAAAGAAAAAGAATATTCAACTACAAAGCCTTTGCAATTGATTCATACATATTTGTGTGGACCTATAAGGACAAGATGATTGAAAGGTGAAAAATACTTCATGTTGTTGATTGTTGACTATACTAGAATGACATGGGTAACCTTTCTAAAAGATAAGTCAGAAGCATTTAAAAAAATCAAGATATTAAGATCCTTGGTTGAGAAGGATACAAGTAGAAAGATCAAATAGAGTTGGAGAATTCACATCTATTGAATTCATTAGATATTGTGAGAAACATGAAATTAAAAGACAATATTATGCACCTAGAACTTCACAACAAAATGGAGTAGTTGAGAGAAAGAACTAGGTAGTTAAGGATATGACCAGTAGAATGTTGAGTGAGGCTAGGTTAGCAAATTATTTTTGGAGAGTAGTTGAAAGTGTAGCTTATATTCAAAATAAAGTTCAAATAAGAGTAAATAGTGATAAGAAACCCTATGAATTGTGGTACAATAAGCTAGCAACACTCAAGTATTTTAAGGTGTTTGATAGAAAATACTACATTAAGAGAGAATATGAAAAATTGGGAAGCATTGAGTCTAAATGTGATGAAGGAATATTTCTAGGATATTCCACCCAAAGAAAAGATTACAAGTGTTATAACTAGAGCTTGCACCAAATTGTAGAGATCATCAATATCAAGATTGATGAGGATATTAAACATGTCAAGTATAATAATAATAATTTCAAAGAAGAACCAGATTGTGAAGAAGATGTTGTCAATGAAGAAGAGGAATTTGAAGAAGAAGTTGAAAGAGCACTTTCTAGATATGTGCAAAAGTATCACCCTACAGATCAGATTATTGGTGATAAAAACAAAGGTGTTTAGACAAGAAGAATACTAGCAACGAACAAGGAAAAAGTAAATTTTTCTCTCTTTTCATAAATTGACCCTAAAAATTACATGGAGGATAGCAAGGATGAGAATGATATAAAAGAAATGGAAGAAGAGCTAAATCAGATTGAAAAGAACAAAACATGGGAATTGGTTCCTATACCTCCAATTAAAAAGGTGATAGGTACTAAATGAAGATGGAGTTGTAGTAAGGAACAAAGAAATGTTAGTGTAGAAGGGGTATGCACAAGTTGAAGGTGTTGACTTTGAGGAAATATTTGCACTGGTAGAAAGATTAAAAGCTATAATAATGTTTCTTGCATTTCAATTTTTAAAGAATTTAAAGTCCATTAGATGGATGTAAAATCTAATTTTCTAAATGGAAACCTTGAAGAATAAGTTTACATAGAACAAACAAAAGGTTTTTGTCTATCAAAAGAAGAATAGTATGTTTGAAGATTGAGAAAATCATTTTATGGTCTAATACAAGAACCAAGGGTGTGGTATTCAAGATTAGAACAATATCTACTATAGCAAGGATTCAAGAAAGGATGTACAAACAGTAATTTGTACTTCAAATCTGAAGGGAGCACATGATTATTATTGTTTTATATGTGGATGACATCATATTTAGTGGTATCAATGAAAAAATATGCAAAGTATTTGCTTGTTATACATAACTACTTTAAGGCCAGATATTATGCAAGTAGTGTGTATGGTTGCAAGGTTTTAGACTAATTCAAAAAATTCTCATGTCAATGTAGTAAAAAGAATTTCCTAGATACATCAAAAGCACTGTTAACCATGGACTATGGTATCCAAAGAGCAAGGATTTCACTTTAACTGCATATATAGATGTTGATTGTGCAAGAAGTGCAGATGATAGAAGAAGCACTAGTGGTGGTGCATTCTTCTTGGGAGACAAAAATGTTTCCTAGATGAGTGAAAAGCAAGAATCAATAACTCTTTATGTAGCACAAGTAGAGTATGTTGTGTTAGCAACATGTTGCACTTAGCTTTTGTGGACGATGAATACACTCAAATCTACATCAAAATTGATTACAGATAACCTATCTCTATTCTTCGTGATAACTCAAGTGGGGTATGTGAAGGATCATCATGGAAAAAACAGGCCCTCAAGTGGCAAAAAAATAAAAAAAATCAGAGTTAGGAAACTTGACATAAAAATTTGAATAAGTTATCTATATTATTTCAAAAATATGTAAGAATATAATCTATAGAAATTGAATGTAGTTTTTAAAATACTAGGTTTATTTTATTTTTAAAATCTATTTGGTGAAAATTTGAAATTTCAATGCAGTAGTACTTAAATTTCAGGGAAAAAATAAGTAGGTATTTTTCTAACCACCCTAACCACAATAAAATGATAATATATTTTTATAATATTTTAGATATAAGTAGAGGAATCATGTCTCAATGTGATGCATATTTTTTTGTAATTTTTTTCCAAGTAAATAATTAATTATGAATTTTTATTACAACTTTTAAAAAATATAAAAAATCGTATGTCTAGCCACCTTAACTTGGTCAAAACTTTTTGAAATTCATTTTTTTCTTTAAATCCTATATTATGTGAAGCATAGAATGTAACACATGTTTCAGATTCAAAAAATGTGATACCATTTGAAAGCTATAGATGTTTTTCAATCATCCTATCTGAATCGTATATTTTTGGCACCCTAATCCTTTCTAGCACTTCTAGGGTTTTTCACTTAAAAGGAGAAAGTAGAGCCAAAAGTATAGGTAGGTTCATTCAATCTAAGATATATATGATGAAATAATGTCTAAATGCAATATTCTAGATGTAGCTAATTGATAAGATCTAGCTAGGTTCACTCAAATTATGCAATGTATGATGTTATTTAGGCTAAATGAGATGATCTAAATGCAACTAAGCTATGAAATTTATTGAATATGAATGAAAAACATAAGAAGCAAGTGATGTTTGAAAACACATTATGTAATCCAAAAGCACCTAGAAATGAATGCATATTGTAACAAAATTGAAAGAAGTTGAAGAAGTGAACCTAAGATATTGAAGGAGGCTGGAAATGGCATTTGAAATTCTATTGATGCTATCATTTAGGCCTAGTGGGACTCATTTTCCATTCTGGGTGAATCAATTCCAATTCTGCAAAACTATGTTGGAAGTTGTTTATAAAAAAGGGTATCTAAAAATGCAGAAAACTCAAAACTGACCTGGAAGTGGGACTTATTCACCACCCATGGTTAATGAGTCCACTTTTTAATTTTTGAATGTTCAAAAGTGGAATATGAAGCTTCCGATCTGCACTTTGACTTCATACAGGTGTCTGCTTCTGAAACTCTAATTTCCAAACTTGAAAATGAGTTTTTGTTGATATTTTGACTTGTTGAATGAAGAGAAGACTTAAGTAACCTTGCAACTTGATTCTTAATGATTTTCAAGCTTCCAAAAGACCTAAATTTGCAAACACACAAGGAAAGAGAGAAAAATGTTGGATGTTAGGGCATGGGGGTTTTCCTTGGTCAAACCCCTTTTAGGTAATTAAACCAAAATGATGTAAGAATGGAATGAAACATGCAATAATGGAGTTGATTACCTTTCCATGATGTTTGATCTAGAAATTATGCAACAAAACATGAAGATTCAGCCCTTGAATTTCTAAAAATTGCTATCTTGGTGACTTGAAGTGATGAAACCCTAAGTTGCTTGACTTGAGATGGAAGATTGGTGGATGAATGAATGATAAGAGATAAGAGATGTGAAAATGAGTTAAAATACTTATATTTATAGGAATTTCACCTATTTTACCTATTAATACCTCATCACAGGCCAACATGAAGTAACATCAAACTTAAATTTCAAAATTTTTCTGCTCAAAGGTCAAAATTGGGCCAAATGGGGCTCATTCGCCACCCATGGTGAATGGGTCCCATTTGGATGGAACTGATTCACCATGCATGGCGAATGGGTCCCATAGGGGCCAATTTGACAACTAGGAAGTCAAGAGATAAGGAAATAAGGTTTAAATGCAACTTTGTCAAGTATTTGATCAATTTGAGCCTTGAGATGCACAATATGGCTTAATAGGGGCCTATTAGTGATGATGTAAATTCAATTAGGGCTTGGGACACATAATTCAATGTGAAAGTGTGATTAAATACACTTTACAACACTAAAATGAGGTCCACATAGCCTAGGAAGGCACAAGAGCCAATGTGAATGTGCAAGACACATTACAACAGTAGTTTAATATTAAGTTTAATTCACAAGCCTTCTAGATTGATGTAATAATGTTATTAAACACATTTTATAATGTTGAATTAGGGAGAAATGGGTTCATTAAATCTAGAAAAGTGTGAAAGTATCTTGCAAGACTTTACAACACCTTTACAAGACATCATTAATTGCATATTATTCAGTTTGCAAGGGTCAAAGACCTAGTGTGGGTGTATAAAATGCCTCACAAAACTTGAATCAAGGCCTCATTAAGTTCAATTATCATGAATTATTCCCATGTCAAGCAAGAGGGTACTTTTTTCTATAGTGCACTATCAATCAGGACTTTAGTTGTAATTCAAATAGAAAATGAATAATAATAATTTATTAAATTCAAAGTAAAGAATAATTTATATTGGTGGAAAGCTGAGAATATCCTTTAAAACCCTTTCATTTCATCAATTTTGGTAAAAAGTCTTTAGCCACATACCCATCATATTGCCACTTTTGGCCCATCATGATCTTGCACATACCCAAAATTAACATATCAAAGAATCTAGTGATGCACTCCAAAACAAAGCACATATCAATCAAGTATCACTTCATAAGAGAAAAGTTTGTAGACAAGGAACCTAGCATGGAATATGTATCCACCAAAGAACAAGTTGCTAACATATTTACAAAGCCTCTTCCCAAGGACCAATTTGAATATTTGAGGCAAAAATTGGGAGTCATTGTTGCCACATTATATCACTAAATATTAGTGATAGGGCATATGTTCAGGGGGAGCTGCAGTGAAATTATATTCATCCTTGGATATGAAGGAGAGATCAAGTCAGGTAAAATTGGTTTTACAAATTTCTAACAACTTGATGGTTGCAGATTTATGAATCTTTTCTTTCTCTTTGAATGGTTGGTCAAAGGGGAGAATGAATGTTTAGCACACAATGATATTATTTTAAAGTAAGCTTCCTTTGACATTAATTTCAAAGGGGATAAATTTTGCAAATAATCATGTAATTGAAGCAAAGGAGGAAATTCAAGTGATCTAATGGAGAAAGTGTGCAAATACTAATGAAAGATATGTCTCAAGGAGAGTAATTTTGTATGTGCACTAGTGATAAAGTTTTATCTTAATTGATTCAGAGAAGTTCAGTTGATTGCTAAAGTGTTCATCAAGTTAGTAAAAATAATGAATTAGAGCATTTAAAATTGGTTCAGAGCATTTGGTTTTGTCATCAATGATAAAGGGGGAGATTGTTGGAAATTTCATTGTCATTAATGTCAAAAGTGTCATTGATTTCAAGAAAGAGATAAAAGGTGCAGTGGATGATTTTTTGGGAGGGTTGGTGAAGTACAATGGAGAGAAGATCATGTTTCTACAATGTTGCAAATTTGGTCAAAATATTGCAAATTTGTCATGCAATATTAACATGTTGTCATAGAGGGCTCTTCTAGAGGTCTATAGAGGAATCTAATAGTAGATTCGATGTGGGTTTTTCAAAAGGTGTCAATTGGAATGGTCTACATGATCAAAGGATATATCTCAAGCCCAAAAAATATTCATTTGTGTTCTCTGGTCAAACTATGGTTTTATAGCTAAACCCTATAATGTTACAGTCAAGACAAATGATGAAAGTTTCTAATTTGATGTTGACTAGAGATGGACAGTAGGAGGTCACTTAAGTGATAACCTGATCCATTGGTATCATTTGGTGACTTACCCCTTATTCTAATGTTTACCAGTTGTGTTAGCAGCATGTGCATCATGAGCATCCTTCACATCATGTTTTAATATATACCATGGACAAGTGTTTGTGAAATGTATGATGGAGATTTAAAATGGTGAAGATCCAAACATGCGTGATCCAACAACTATCGCTAATATTATTCACATCACATTTTGGATTCTAGATCAACATGTGGTTTGCATGATGTGTGATGAATTCTAACCAATTTTTGATATGAAGTGAAGAATATCTAATGGTCATCACTTCATTACTTCACATCACTATTGTGAAGCAGTAGGAAGGAAAGTAATGCACAATATGTGATGGCTATAGACCTAGCAGAGTATGGCATATAGGGATAGGTGGCTAACTATTATTGCATCATATGCAGTGTTCGCATCATGTTTATGCTCCTTCATGTCATAAATATTTCTTGATACACTAAAGGGTTGCGATGGAGATAATGGTGGGTTCGTTCTTGAGAAATGAGTTGGAGTGATAAAGTGGATAAGTGTCCTATGCGATAGGTGGAAGTCTTCTATTACATTGCATAGTTTATTTGCATCACTATTAATCACTCTTTTCTCACAAAAGAAGTTTTGATAAGAAAAGAGGTTAATATGGGAAGTCAATGGTGAAGATTGAGTGAAGGTTATCAGATGAATATCACCATATCACTTCACATCGTGAATTTGAGATCAATGTCTCATAAAAATTTGTGATACATTAAGTGGACGTGATGTGTATGTATTCAAAGGAATTGAGATCAATGGTTGGAGAATAGAAAGGATCAATCGAAAGGTTGTGTTTAAAGTTAAAATGATGAATAAAGATTCTTCACATGAATGTCATGAAGATTCTAATCAATGTCCCAAGTTCAAAGTTGAAGATCACAAATAGCTATGTCAATATGAATGTGGGTTAGGTGTGGTACTTGACACATAGAATGAAATTAATTATTCTACCTACTCTAGCAACTAGTATAATTGGAGATTTAATTTGCAAATTAGTGACACAAACTAAAAAGGAGATCATTATTAGAATCAGATCAAGAGAACAATGGAATGCATTAAATGCATACTAGGGTTTAGGGTTTTAAAGATTGGTATAATTATAAAATTGAATGAATGGGAACATGATGATAAATATGTGTGGCTCGATGATGAGGTGACTTGATGAAGAAGATAATAAGTAAACCCTAGTAGAGGATATTAACCATGTGTGTGAATCTTGAGGCAATCACTACAAGTTGGTGAAGGTATACAAAAGGAAAAATATAAATTTGGTTACGTTGTTGATGCAACTAATAGTCTATGAAGAAGAGTGTGTGAAATAGTGTTGTGAAGCAAATAAAGAATGCAATAATTTTGAATGAGTAGAACCCAAACAAAATTTAGAGATTTCTATTAGGTTTAACATTCTAGGTGAAAAATAGAGGGAGGTGCAAAGTAGAGTTTTGAGTTGCAGATAATTGTGTAGTTGCAAACAAGGTTGCAACATTGAATTGTGTTCAATAGAACAAATTATATTCCATTCCATTGTAGCTATGATTTGTGGGTGTCATCATACTTTTGGATAGGTTCTTAGATTAGGAAGTGGGTGTTCCTAAAACCAGGGGATTGGTGTCTCCTTATGGTTTGTGCCCTTAAATACTACAATTCAAACATTTGCATTGTGAGGCTAGATTAGGACAATAGATCCTAGCAACATTTCTCACTGTGGTTTTTGCCACCTTGGGTTTTCCATGTATATCCTATGTTATTTGATGTTATTTGTATGAATTTTTATTTCTCTACATAACATGTTTTAATTTAGACATAAAGGGATAAAAGGAATTAATCTGTTTAAATGTATTAAGAGCTAAATTTTTAAGTGATCTACTCATTCACCCACCCTCTTAGTAGATTGTTGTATTTCAAGAAGGTGGGGCACCCAAATTATTTCCTTTATCATTAACACAACCAATATGGATGTGATTAGAATCAATGAGTTGTTATATACAATATGTTTAAGATGCTTACAATATGAAAGGTGCAAAATTGTTGTTGACTATGTTTTAGGACATAGAACAATAGTCTTCTACACTCTCATTCAAGGAAACCCTAAAGATCTTAGTCCAAGGATGAAGTAAGGGAAAGAGATATTGCAATAGGGTGTCCTAGGGTCTAATTAGAGAATAAAGAGGGGTTCACCACCAATATAGGGTTTGGAAAGACTAATGATATGCAATAATTCACTAAATGACCTAGAAATGAATGTAAAACAAAATAGAAAGCTGAGAAACTAGATGTGTGCATTTGGAAACCTGTAGCCACTTGATTGAAGGATTGAAATGGTAAAAACAATAAAATTAATGCAAACTAGGACTCATTCACTAGTATGGGAAGTTTAGTCCTAGATTAGGTTTTTTTGGGCAGGAATAGAATTCTAGCGGAGATATGTCTAAAACACCTAAAATCTCTAAACTTCACTATACTAGGACTCATATGCTAGAAGTGGCATATTAGTCCAGTTTGGCCTTTTTGAAGAATCAGGATCTGAATCTGCTCTTCAACCTCTACTTAATCTTCTCAACTAGATTTTTGGGTCTAGATTGTCAAATTCTACACTATAGAAGTCTTCCAATGATCTCCTAAACAAGGTGACAACTTTGAAAACTTTGAACACTTTGAAAAATTTCTCCATACTTTCTCTTCAATATGTCTTCAACTAGATCTACAAATCAAAGACAAAAGAGGGAATTTTTTTTTTTTGTTAGTAGAAAGGGGTTTACCTTGGTCAAACCCTACTTTGGTAATCAAACATTGTAATGAAATGAAATGAAGGAATGATGAATGAACAACATGCTATGCTACAACTCACCAAACCCTAGCAATAAAGTGTTGCAAACATGTATGAAATGGATCCAATGGATGTACATCTTGATTCTTGCTTGAATGTTGTGGATCTTGAATTGAATGCTTTCTTAAATCATGAAATCCTACATCATAATTATTTTCTCAAAAACAAGCATAATGTGTGATGACTTTGACATGATGCTTGATACTTGAATAATGCTCCCAAATTCTTGATAAACAACTCTTGAAGGCTCTTGAATGTTCTATGTATACTCTTGAATGTTCTATTGATCATAAATTTTCTATAATGCATGAAAACTTGAAATATTAGGAGAAAATGAGTGAAATAACCTTGTATTTGTACTTGTTCATGCCAAATTTCTTGAAATTACAACACTACAAGT
Organism: Sequoia sempervirens; assembly: GCA_007258455.2. Classification (NCBI taxonomy): domain Eukaryota; kingdom Viridiplantae; phylum Streptophyta; class Pinopsida; order Cupressales; family Cupressaceae; genus Sequoia; species Sequoia sempervirens. The sequence continues at coordinate 89,875 of VDFB02149257.1, read as the reverse complement.
TGACATCAGATCTAGGAGAATAAAACCCTACCAAGAAATTTAATTTAATTTAATTTTGAGCCACACATGACTCATATGCCAGAAATGGAATATGAGTCCCATTAGGCCAAGCTATGGAACACATTTTTTAAGATAATTAGATTCATGTGAAATTAGGATCAGGGCCTTGAAATCTAGATGAGACTCATTTTCCCAAGGTGGCATATGAGTCCCAGATCACTAAATCTAGGCCACACAACCTAAAAAGACATGAATTATGATTGGATGCTGGTTTATGTTAGGATTATCCTTGGAAATATGCATTTATTAAGGCTTGTGGATCAAAATAAGCCCAACTAAAGCATAAAGAAGCATAATTAATAATGAAAACCATAGATTAGTGTGAAAGTGTTGTAGAACACTTTACAACACCCCAAATAAGGCACAATTGATTCCATTTAGTTTACAAGGTCCCAATACCTAATGTGAATGTGTCAAACACATTACAACACAACATCAAGGCATCATTAAGCTTAATTTAATAAGGAGGACCCAAACACATGTGAAAATGTCATGGATGACATTTTTCAACACTACATTTAGCCCCCACTTTAGTGAGAGGATGAACTTTCTTCAAACTCACACTAAAGTAGAAAAAATCACATCAAGAGGAGTCAGAGTGTAAAAATGCTAGTAGAATAGGATGACAATGATCAAGAGGGTTTTGCAAGCCCCTAGGATCAAGGTCCTATGGAAAATCAACATAGGCACAAAATAACACACATGAAAAATGATATAAGGAGCAATAAAAATGCACAAGCATACACTTCCAAAGACAAAGAGAAAATAAATATAGAAAAAATGAAAGATGGGTGGATCAAGCTTTGATCATTTGCCCATTGTGGTGTGGATCAAGTCTAAGTTGTTTGTCCAAGAAATGCATGCTCACTCTAAGGCAACATAACTTCAAGTTGTCTACTGGGTGAGTATCCAAATGGTGAGACACGCATGCACACAACTGATATGCACTCACACACACAAGCAAGTGGCTATGGGAAATTTATGCCTTGGTTTGGCTTCCCATTCAACCAAACCAAAGTTATACCTCCTCATAACTTTTATAAGGTGCCACATAAGAATGAAATTTGAGCTTCATGAGACAAGAAAATATGTGTATGCTTGATACTCATGAACAAACTAGATGGCTCCATAGGCATGTAAAATATGTTATGCAAGGTGGCCATATAACCGAAATTGCAAATACAATATAGGGAACATTCAAAGGATTTTTCCTTAATTCATGTAAGTTCTTAACTTAGAGAATATTGTGCCTAATGTCTCTATGAGAGGACCAATCAAAGAATAAAAGATTCACATCTTAGTGGATGTAGTGTATCACATCAAGCCACTAAGAGAAATATAATTGCAATGATGAAAAAATTACACCTTTCCCTTTATTGATTTGGGAGTAATTAATGATAAAATAGACTTAATATTGCCTTGATCTAGTATTGTGATGAGTTTTAAACATCTAGATTAGGTCTTGGGCCCTCTTAAAACTAAATAAACCTAACTTCTCCTTAATTTAGTGTTGTAAAGTGTAATTATTTACACCTTCACATTAAATTTAGGAGGCTTGTAAACTAAATGGAACTAATCTAGTGTTGTAATGTGTTTTACACATTCACACGGGATTTAGGGCCCTTTTGAGCCAAATAGACCTATTTTGCTTTCATTTAATGTTATAAAGTGTATCTATTTACACTTTCAAATTGAGTTTTGAGCCCTCTTGCATTTATGAACTTTATATCATCATTAATAGGCCCCTAAGATCCCATATTATGCATCTTGAAGAAGATTTTAATAGAAAACTCAACATACACCTCAAAAAAACTTAATTTCTTTACACCCTGACACTTTATCTTTACAAAAAGGCCCTATTGTATCCATACTCCATCTTGGGCATATGAGTCCCACCCAAGTGGGACCTATATGCCACAAATGGCATATGAGTCCCATTTGGCCTATGTTCTAGGATTTAAGCAAGAAATATGGGTTTTAAGTTCAAATTTCATGAATGTCGGCCCGTGGGATCCAATTAGTGGGATACTAGATGGATTTTCTATATAAATGAGGTATCAAAATCATTGTTTCATATAATCCTACATGATATCAAGTCAAGCACATAAGAGTTAAGCATTCCAAGACTTTACAAGACCATGAAGAAAGCATTCAAGATCATTTCTAAGGAATTCAAGGGAAAAATTCTTCATGAATTGTTGTAGGAATTCAAGATCCTTCATCATGTAAAAGTTATCAAGCATCAATAATTTTGGTGAGATAGTGTCATGATGTTGCATTCAAGATCCAAGATCAAGCATTGTTCCACACTTATTTTGAGATCTAGATCCACATCCTTCATGGCCATTTCATGTTAGATTTCAGATTTACAAGAAATAATTCAAGGTATTATTATTCATGTTTCATGTTTCATGTCCTTATTTCATTGTCTCATCATTTTGTTTAATTAATTCAAAGCGGTTTGACCAAGGAAAACCTCCATTTACTAACAAATTAATACATTTTTCTCTCTCTACATATGTGATTGCAGATCTAGGCGTCTTGGAGCTTGAATATCCCTTGAAGATTAGGTTACAAGCTTGGAGAAAGTTGTTGTAGTTTTCCCCTCATTCACAAGGTTTCTATCTTCACAAAAAGTCATCTACAAGTTTGAAATCAAGGTTTTAGATCCAGAAATCAGTTTGGAAGGAAAGAGAAAAGATTAGAGTATAGATTCAAACTTTAAATTCCTAAAAAAGTGAAATGAGACCGATATACCAAAAGTGGTCTATGAGTCCCACTATAGGTATTTTTCTAGGTATTTGCAATTTTAGACACCCATTTTTTAGATTTTAGTTTTTGCACAAAAACCCAGATCTGGGACTGATACACCTAGAATGGCATATGAGTCCTAGTAGGAATTTTTTTTAGGATTTTTTAGTGTTTTAGAATTCACTCTAGTCATCTTCATATTTCTAGGTATGCACATGTTAGTGTAGGTTTTTTAACATTTATTTTTCCTACACACATTAGTAAGATTTCTTAGGTTATATTTACAATGGTTAGGATGAGGAAATGTGGCATGATCCTTCAATCACATGTGTCATTCACACCCACATTTGGGTAGTTGAATGTCACACCCTCTTTTGGAATTATTTTCCACCTCCCCATAACCACTTTATATCTTTACCTGAGTAGGAATAACCATGTATTTGGCATTTACCAAGTAGGTAAAACCTCCCACCTATTATGGGTAAAGCGGAGTTATTATTCCTCTTGGTTTTATGTGCCTCTATTTTTCTATATAATCAACCCTCACCTCTCCCTATGCTAATTTCAGTAGTTCACTTATTTAGAAGTGCTAGTTCAATTCTAGGAGAGTGTTGAGTTTATTAATCTCTAGGTTCTTATCTTGCCTTCCTTTAGTCACTTTGATCTTAGGTGACTGCATAATCAAATCTAACATGGTATTAGAGTTGGTTGTGAGTTGTGGGTTAGCAGATATTTCAATCCATTCTTGAAAGAAAAGTATGATCTTCTATTGCATCTGATGATGACCTGGAGAATCAGAAACACTTAATAGAGATCTTAGTTTCTTGGGGGGTTCCTTTCTATTTCATTTTATTGTAGGTATTTTTGGAGCTTCCTAGAGATATTTTGAGCTCACCATTGATTATAGAGTAGCTGTAAAAGTCAAAATTGGCCTTTATTTTGTCCAAATCAAACATTGGGTGTGAGTTCTATGAAGAGTTGAAGTGAAGGTTTTCAAAGAGGTTCTAGAAGGTAGTTGTCAAATCAGAGCATTTTCCTCCCAAATAGACCTCATCATCTTGCTTACAAGGCATCAAAACCTAAGGAACAACTACCAATTCATCAATTTTAGAGAAAGTCAAATTCTGAGGATTTTTTTTTATTTATTCCTAGGTCATACGGTCGCTTCCACTCAAGTGGTATGGAATTTTTTTTTTTAAAGAATTTATTTTTCCATTAAAAAAAATCATTTTTGAAAAGTTGATTGAAATATTTTTGAAAAAAAATTTGAGAAAAAAAAATTCAAAAAAAGGAAAAAAATAAATTAATATATCAAAAGTCGAAAAGTTGCAAAAGGGTTTAAGTGCATTGTACCACACAGGGTACCCAAGGTACTTGCGCAGTACCATTGGGCCCCACATCCTTGAAGGTGACCTTTTAAGGTTTTTTTTTTTAAATATTTTTTTATTGTTTTTGATATTTATCAAAAAGTTATAAAAATTTCAAAAATTTCAAAATTAAAAAATTCATTAAAAAAATCCTGCGAAGATTTGCACCCTTCTATACTGCGCACCTATCATACTATACCATTGAAGCCCTCAACTTTTGTGCCAAGGTTTTAGCAAGTTCTACTAAAGTTAGCAGCGCCCCCATATTTAGCGAAGCTTCAAATTCAACAGAGTACCCTCTACATCTGGAGGAGTTCTATATTTAACTGGAAGACACCTATTTTTGGTGGAACCTCCAAATTTAGTAGCAGTTTGGCCAAATTTGGTGGTGTTGAATTTTCAAGTTTGTGAGCCCCCCCTCTCCATTGAAGTTTTGGATTTTGTACTTGAACTTCAGAGGGCTCGTTCTTGATCATGCAAAAGTGTTTTTCAGCACAATTTTTTTTATTTGAGGTAAAATTTAATTCTCTTTGCAATGGTGTGATTATTTTTTGCTCAAGTGGTCCCAACTTTTCAAAAACTTAGATTTTTCATCAGATCTAAAGGACAATCATCATTTTTCTAACTTCAAATGGATGTAACTTTCACGTACAACCTTGGATTGAGGTGATTCTTTTTTTGAAAGTGAATATTTTCAAAGAACTACATATTGGTACTATTTTGATGTTCTAATTTTACTATTTGGGTCCATTTTTGGACATTGTAAAACTCTAGAAACCAACTCCAATATTGTAAATGCACTGATTTATAAAGTGCCTAATCATTTTTTTATTGGGGGGTGTTTTGATTGAGTGAGAAAGGGGGGTTGTTTCTATGTGTTTCTTCTTTCATTTTCTCTCACATTGCAACAAAAATCTAAAATGGATAAAACAGTTGCTCTACTCACACCATATAATTACTTTGAGTGGAAAAATGAAATAGAACTTCACCTAAGAAAGTTAAAATTGTATAGAATAAAAATGAGTATTGATAAGCAACCTACAAAAGATGAAGATAAGCCTAAGTGATTCAACAAATGTGCTTAAGATTTTGGAACCTTATGCATGGATGTGTCTCTTGATCTACGCTTTCATATTATGTCTGCAAATTCACCAAATGAAGAGTGGAATACTTTGAATACTCTCTTTGGTAAACAAGAGGATTTGAGAGAACATCCATTGGAGAATGAGCTCATAGGATTGAGCCCATGCAATTTTGACACCTTTCAAGATTTCTTTACTAAATTGAATGCCATAAGATTACAATTAGAGCAATGTGGAATTAAAAAGGATGACTCACAACTGATTTTGATTATTCTTTCAAAACTTGGTCCTGATTATGCAGTGTTTTTTTCTGAATTTCATGCAATTAAAAGAGCCTTAGGAAAAGGATTTACTATGCCTTCTCTAGGTGAGTTTCCAACTGATCTCACAAAGGAGAAATATAAATTGATTCAAATGGGAATTATTATATCTTCCAAGTCTTAAGCCTTGACTGCATAAACTAGGCACTAATAAGCAAAATAAGAAAAAAAAGAACCAAGGAGATAGAAAGAAAGATTTAGATCATTCTTCATCTACTTCTAAAGTAGACTCTAAATTCTCTTCAAAAGAGGATCCATCTAATAAGGAGAATCCCACTTGTGCATATTGCAAGAGGAGTGGACATGAAGAATATTGTTCTTACAAGAAGGATATTGATGAACTAAAACATCTTCTTGAAAACATCAACATTAGTTTTCCTTCTCCAATAGTTGATTCAACTTCTTCTAACTCCAAAAATTCAAAACATTCAGAATTTGATAGGGAAAAAGGCCATGCTATAGGGGTAGGGAAATCAAAAGTTAAAGCTCTTTGTGCTTCTACACGTCTTGGATTAGGTATATGGCTCCTAGATTCTAAAGCTTCTCATCATATGGCTTCTACACAGTCTATGTTCTCTTCTTTTGAGCATTGTGTTATGCCACCTATTCTAATGGGAAACAATACATACATGGATATAATTGAGAAAGGATCTGTTGATATTGGGTATGAAACCTTTAATGATATTTCGTGTGTACCTCATTTGAAAAACAATCTTCTTTCCATCGATGAGATCACTCATGGTGGAGTCGGGAAGACTATGGAATTTACACCTAATTCAGTTATCATCAGAGACTTGGAGAGCAGAGAGACAATTGATACTAGGATAGTTGATCATGAATCTCAATTATACACCATTTTAGACTTTGCATCTAATGATGGTTTTGATCCTTTGGTTGTTGATCACACTCCTAGTGTGATCTTTGATTTTGAGGAGAACTATGGCTACTTCAACTTGGGTATTCTCACATGTGATCTAGTTCTTGAGCCTTGCATTCCTTATCCTCCATCTACTATTGATTTTGAGGATACTTGCATTGCTATATTCATGGATTCTTATGATTTTGTGTAGTAGGATACACATCATCTTTTAGATTTGGCTACTTTGGATGACTTCTTGATAGCTATTTCAAACTTGTTTGTGGAGTCTTATATTTCAGATTTGGGAGACACTCTTTAGGACATTCATCGTCTCTTTGATGAAGTTGATTCTTCTTTAGTTGTTGTGGAGGAACCTTTGGATCCTCTTGTTCATTCTCCACATGATTATTCATCACATTTTTACATGATTGTGGATACTTTTGAGTAGCATTTGGAGGAGGCATCATTGTCTATAGAGGAGATATTGGAGTCTTTGGATTTTATCTTGCATACATCTCTACTAAGTTTTGGATTGTCATCTTTATTAGTGTGGCCTAGAATGCTTGATTTGATGGTGGTAACTTTCAACATTGACATAGAGACACATGAGAAGTTTTCAAAGACATCTTATAGTTTGAGTGTTCTTCTCTTATATCCTTTCAGGAATGGGAAGAAATTCTTCATTCACCTTTGGTTTTGTTTCTTCCTATGGGGAGAAACGTTGTTTGATGATTATGGTCCATATTCTACATGTAGGTTCAAGCATCGACCATTGGCACAATTGACTACTTTGGGGAAGACTTCATAGTCTTTCCTATCCTTTCTATTTTGGAGGGGACCTCTTCCTTGCATGAGATTCTTCTTGTATTGGGAAACTTATTTTCTTTTCTCTTTTTCAGGGAGGAGTTTTGTCCGACTATGTTTTCTCCTTTTCTCCAGTTGTGAGAGATTGTTTTGTACATGAGTACCTAACATGGCCTAGTAGCTAGGACCCATCCTTGTGTCTTTTCACCCACCTAAGCTATGCTTAAGGGAGGGTATTAGTGTAGGTTTTTTAATATTTATTTTTCCTACACACATTAGTAAGCTTGCTTAGGTTATATTAGAATGGTTAGGATGAGGACATGTGGCATAATCCTTCAATCACATGTGTCATTCACACCCTCTTTTGGACTTATTTTCCACCCCCCCATAACCATTTTCTATCTTTACCAGAGTAGGAATAACCATGTATTTGGAATTTACCAAGTAGGTAAAACCTCCCACCTATTATGTGTAAAGGGTAGTTATTATTCCTCTTGGTTTTATTTTCCTTTTTTTTTTCTATATAATCAGCCCTCACCTCTTCCTATGCTAAGTTCAATAGTTCACTTATTCAAAAGTGCTAGTTCAGTGCTAGGAGAGTGTTGAGTTCATTCATCTTTGGGTTCTCATCTTGCTTTCTTTCAGTCACTTTGATCTTGGGTTACTTCACAATCAAATTGAACAATACATTTCATCTTACAACATTCTATTATGTTTTATATGCATTTTTAGGTCATTTATTCAAGCATTGCATCATATTAGGGTTATGCATTAGATCTTGCATTTCATTTTCTCTTACAAGCCCTAGCTTGGTGGTGAACCCCTATTTATTCATTAATCAAACCCTAGGATATCCCTATTGTAAGATCTCTTTCCCCCTTCCACATTGGATTTGGATCTCTAATGTTTCCTTGAAAGTGGAGCATAGAAAGTTTGTTACCCTAGGTCCTAAACCCTAGTAGGAACAATTTTATATCTTACATTTTGGTGAGCCCTATGTGAACACATCATTTCTGATTTTGAGTGCATTATCATCCTAGATCTAACTCGCATTAACATTTCTTTAGGTTTTGCATCTATTAATTTGAATCTAGGTTTTAAAAATCTTACATTAGTGAAAGTGCATATAAGTTGCATTTTTGCATCTTGCATCACTGAAAATCATCTAAAATATGCATTAGGATTTAGTTCATACATCATCCAAACCAGAAAACATAGAAAACACTTAAAATTTCTTACAAATTGTGAAAAAACCCCTAATTGGGACTCATACACCCCTTTGGACGATTTAGTCCCAATCTGGATTTTAAACTACCTTTTACAACATTGAAAACCTCATTTTTGTGCTTCCTAAGCTTGCTAGTAATTGTAGACACGTAAATTATACTAATTGATCTTGTGCACTTGATCCTAATTTACTAACATCATTCTATCCTAAATCACTCCTTTACTAATCATTTAATTGAATAAACCTTAGTTGATTAAATTCATCCTAATATTCCTCTCTTAATTAAATAAATCACTTTATTTGATTAAATCATATTTTATCTCCTTTAAATTAAATAAACTAACTTTTATTTGATTTAAGTCTAACATCATCCCTCTTTAATTAAATAAATCAAACTTTATTTAATTAAATATAATTTTCATATTCCTCTCATTTTGATTTAAATAAATCTAAAAATCTAATTCAAAGTGTCAAATCAAACTAATCTCCACTTAAGTTAATCAAATCCTGATTAACTCTAGCACTAATCCATCAAATCCTCTAGATTTTGAAAATTGCACAAGTAAATCAATCTAATTGATTTATAGATTCATCTATTTTCATTTAAAAGGGCATTAAGTTGGAATATTCTTCAAATTTGAAATCTCCCTCCCAAAGGTATTATCCTCCAACTTGGCATTTATATCTCTTACAAGTCCTTTTTCTTGAGCCAAGTGGCATTAACTCCTCTTCCACATCTTCCTCCACAAGCTAACTTTCAAATTTCAAATTTCCACCTAATATCATTTATTTAAACATTCATCAAAATGTGCTCCTCCTCTCTTCAATAAGATAATGAAAAGTGGCATTGTGTTGTTTATTCATGTTTGTGTAGGTCTAGATCTACCATTCACATTTTGTCACTAGAAGGAGGGTGAATTTTGAGAAATTAGAACATTTTTTGACCAAAATTTCACTATTTTTCAAATTTTTGTGTGTCTACAGGAAAGGGCGATGTTGCAAAAGTCAAACAACACTACTATTAGTTCAACAATTCTATTTAATCATGCTAATAACACTCCAAACCGTGATTTTGAAGTCATTTTCCTAAGGGTCGATCAACCAAACTCCAAAATGTGTCGCTGGGTGAAACAACGATTGAATCACAGTCTCTATTTCTCCATAGAGCGTTGTTGGGCCTCTTTAAACTATGACACCTTTGTGGATTGTGCCACTGGGGTGGGGTAAAATTTATCCTTTAAGTTTTTTTTTTAACATGTGCATTTTTGTCTTTGATCAATTTGAACTTTTAACCTATTTTAGGTCTCTATTTTCTATGGATTAAACAATTTTTCTAGGTTGAGGAAATCAAGAGGAAAAGGAGGAAGCAAGGAGAAAATTTCTTATGGAATCTTCTTTCTATTGTAACAAGTGTTTTTAAACACTTTGGAAACATTTATAATCCCATTCTTAAGGCTTTTGTTATCTTCAACTTTTTAGGATTCAAAATAAATTTCATTTAGGCTTAAAAAGAACAATCAAAAGGTTAAAAAGAACTTTAGGAAATTCCTAGAGTTGGTTTTGGGATCTAAATATTGAACAATAAAACTTCACATTTTATCTTGGTGCTATTAAAAGAACCCATTATTGCTTTTGGAGTTAAAATGAACATGTGTATTTTTTGTTTTGAAATCTTTTTTACAAGTTAATATCATTTAAAACACATATGCACTTCTCTCACACTTCATGGTGATCTTAAGAATAAAAATTCTTTTGGTGATATTAGGTTTTCTAAAATATTTCCTCCACACTTCAATTTGGGATTTTAAAATTCAACAAAATCTTGCGAGTGTAAGTATAGTGTGTGTGTTCTCTCTTTGTTCACACAAACAAAGATTGATCGAGCTATGGATGTACTTACTCACTTCTTTTACCTTTAAAGTCCTTCCTTGGTGGGAAAAAGTACTCACCCCAAGGGAATGACCCAAGCGGTAACAAGCATAAGCCAAGCTCTTCCAACCTGCTATATAAATTTGTGGTTGCGATGAAAATCGTAAACAATGGGAAGCGATGCATGATAACTCTCCCCCAATGTCTTTATGATGTATAAATCCCTTGTTCTAAGGGTTGGGAGATCTCTCACATGGATTTTATCATTGTACCCCCTAAACTATATGCCCTTACTAAAAAACCTTTGTTTAGAATCCAAAATCCCAATATTTATAGATGTTAGGAGGTCGGACCTCCAGAACCATCCCACATACTTTTGATTCTTTGCAGAGATGAAAAGTTCATCATGGAAGATGAATGAGAACTAAAGCTTGGCTGAACCATAGAAGTGAGTGCCATGGAGGGGATCCAGTGTGGTCAAGCTTCTAGTCATCCACTCTAAATAAGTGTAGCTAGATTTATCCAAGTGGGAATTCAACAAATATTTTCTTTTCATCCTCGGACTGTGCAATCTTTGAGTAAGCTAAACGCATTGCTTGGATCTAAAATATTGAAAACAAACATTCAACAAGGACATAAAATTTCAAACCTTTAGAAGGAGCAAATACCTTTGAAAAATCCAAGTGCTACTACTTGTCCTACTGATTTCATCCTTAGAGGCTTCTAAGTATTTGGATTTATATCTCAATTTTCTCTCACTAAAGTCAACATTAGAGAAATATTGATTTGATTTTCTCAATTTACACATAATGGACTTTGTGGGATGAAAATAAATTGGGAGATTAGACATTTAGTTTGAAAATATAAAGCAAGAAAGCATTTGTGGTAAAATAAATTCATTAATCAAGATAAAATCAATTGAACCCCACACATGTGCTTGTTTATATTTTGTCTTATGGTCTTTTGAGAAAACATTGATCTTTTTTTTTGAAGTAATCCTAGGTAAAATCATGTTCTTCAAAACCTTGGTCTTGTAAACAAGTCTCTCTTTGGTTCATTTGAGATCAAAACAACCAATAATTTCATCCATCTCAAAAATCAATAAAATCCCATCTCACAAACAACTCTTAGAAATCATGGAAAAATCCTTCATACTAGACTTTTGGCATATCCTTTAAATCAAAATCATCTTGTTTTACTAAGTGTGTGTAGATGCATCCTTCTTCATACTCTTAGTTAAATTATCACCTTGTGGACAAGTTTATTCCAAGATAACATCTAACATCTTGGGGTTTATAAGTCCATTATCCAAATCAAATCTGAAATTAAAAAAATCCAAAAGTCCTAAAGTCTAGTATCCCTGCAAGGTGCCTAAAATTTCAACACCCATATAATTCACCCTTTTCATCCTTCATCTCATCATTGGTCCTAAATCCATTAGTGGTCAACAAGGTCAAAACACAAGAAGAGCATGGAATATAAACTTGATCCATACATCATGAGTGATATAAGTCAACCAAACTATCAAAACTCACATTTATACAATCCATACATGTGATCATTATCTCCTATAAACCTCAATGGTACAACAAATGTGAGTATGCCTAATCTAAATTTTGGAACACCTTTCCCTATGGTAGATTTAAATCAAAGTCCAAACCTACAAATCTATCAACCAAACAATCAATGTATGAGTCTTCAAAAAAACAACATTATCCCACCAAATCAATACATGCCAAATGTGAATATACCAAGTACAAGTTTACCAAACATGAACATTTCAAATCCGTAATTGGTCAACTTTGGGATAGATATGTTTGCAAATCATACAAATTTTGTTCAAAGTCCAAACAATATGTTAACAACTCCATGTATTAATCCAAGTCAATGTAACACCATGCAATATCAAAGCTACCTAAATCAAGGAAATGTGATTCCTAACCACAACAATGTTTAATTTCAACCTATCATGCCAAATCTAAGCATTATCCCAAATTAGAACATTGTCCAAAATAAAATTTTCCATGATCCCATACAAACACCACAAGTATACATTCCAATTTTTCTTGAACAAAAACCAAATCAACTATATTAGAGGTGTAAAGATCAAAATAAAGATCAAATTTTGTGAGATAAAATTACTACACTTACCAAAATAGTTGATTCATTGTGCACCAAGAGACATCTCTACCCTAAAATCAATACACTCTTCCATTGGTTAAACCATGTCATCAAGGCATTGAGTTATTTCCACAACCACATCAAAAACAATATCTCCAATGTCAAGAGGTTGGATATCAAGATCAACAACATCAACAAAAAACCCAATCACCACATCTCAAATATCAATCACCACACCTCCAAAATCAATCACCACAAGGTCAATTTAAAGTATAAATCTCACAAGGTAACAAACGAAAATACACACCACTTGGGAAACCAATTGAATTAGTAATGCAAAAATTAGTACAAGAAAATCTCATCAAAATCCCCTTTATGAAAATTATCAAGAGCCTCAAGTTAAACCACTAGGGTATAATGAGAATCACCTTTGTGATTTTCACAAAATAAAGGGACACACAACATCAAATTTTATTTTGACTCAAAAATCTCATCCAAGGCCTTATTGATAAAAAAATAATAACTATTGAGGACAATGATGAAGATTCAACCACTAGTGATAGCATTGAAAATCTCTCCACCACAATTGTTGAAAACAATGATCAAGATCTATCCATTAATGAGCACCTTGAAGATTTTTCTACCTCATCTAAAGATCAACTCAACATACATCAAGAGTCACTTTTTGATCATGATAAAAAACTCCCAACAATATCCAACAATGATCTATTATAAGTAATGTTAACATTATTTGATCCTATGATTGGTGATCCTTCCACCAATGATCATTTTGACAATACCTCTACCTCATCCAATGAGTTTGAGGAAATATCTCAAGAATTCATTCCAAAGCATGATCACAATATTTCACCAAAGTCTAGAAATGGTCCTTTCCAAGGCATATTGACATCCTACAACCTCATGGTTGCAGATATTGAAGGAATCTTCAATTCAAAATTTGATCCATGTCCACAAAGATCAATAGGATATTGAACCACTTCCCATGCCTAATGAAGATATCCAAGAACCCTTTATAAGCAATCCATTCTTTGAAATTGACCCATGTCAAGAACTTAATCCAAAGTATGTCAAAATAAATTCCAACATTAATCAAGATCAAGAATTTGTATCTCCAAGATACTACAATGATCTAATGGACACTCTCCTATCTATACAAGATTTCACAAACAATGATCATATCCATGTAGCACATACTCCTCCATCTACCCATGAGATGTTTTCTTCAGATGGACATGTAGATGATCTTCATTCAAAACAAGAGTCTCATACTCTTGATATCATTACCAAGGAACAAGAGTCTCCTACTCTTAACATTTGTACACATGATCAAGATATAGAAAAATATAGAGACATATCAAAAATTGGTCATGAAGAGAGCTTCTACAGAAGTTGTGAATTAGGAACATCTTGTGAAGGCATATAAAAAATGAATCATAAAGAATACTTTTACGAGGATAGTGAATCATTGACACCTCTTGAAGAAGCATTAAAATCTGATATTCTACAAGATGAAGCCAAAGATCTATTAATCAAGAAGTTATCCCACACATGGAGGATCCTATCACTTATAAAATTGGATCACTTACTTTTCTAAGGGAAAGATATCTTATCAATGAATAAGCTATCACCTTTGAAGATCCACGATAGAGCAGAGAAGGATTAGCACCTTGTTTCCAAGGTAAATCATATCCTATTTCAAATAAAATGTTTCAATAGATGAATTATCAAGGTAGAGGATTAGGCCTACATGAATAGGGTATCCTAGAACTAGTGTAGATTATTGTAAATCCTATGCATCAAGGTCTTGGTTATTCGACAATTAAAGGATCTAAAAATATCAGTCATACCTATATAATACTAGGGGAAATTTTATCTAGTGCAAACATCAACATAGGGAGCATGAAGAATCCTTGTGATGAAACTGATTCCAATACTACAACCAACCACATCACGAATCTTCATCCACCCATCACCCCATCCATGAATTGGGACCAACATCAAAAAAAAGATTTGAATCAAAGCACAAAGAACGTTATCAAAGCAAAAGAATCTAAGGAGCATAATGGACAAATCAAATACACATGGATACCAAAGAATACAAAGAAAGATTATCCCTATCAAACTCCATTAGCCAAAGAAACTACGGGGAAAAATAAAAAAATGGAAAAGTATCCATCAAAGATGTCCACAAAGGAAAAAGAAGGCTTCTCAAGCAATGAAAAAAGTATATCAAGCATTTGGTCCTAATTCCATGCACACTTTTGTATCCTCCCATCATTGCTCATATTCCCATGTTTGGAGAGTCAAAGGTTCCAAACTATCAACCAATCCATCTTTTATTCCCAAACACATTCCATCCATGCCTCCACACATGATATCCAATTCTTACATTGACCATGTATTGGTGCCAACCCCTCATCATAAGGATTTAGAAGGCACTCTATCGCGATGTGCGTACAAAGACAAAGTTAACTCTGGTATCAACAAAGTGGATCAGGAATCTCAAAAGTTGTATTAAAGTGCATGCATCTTTGAAAAACAACTTCTTCAAGTAGGATATCGATGACACATTATGACAGAAGCATCTACATCAACACCACTAGGTGATTCAACATGAGCTTAAAAAATTTTCATAGAGAAATACCAAAAATAAAAAATCATAAAAAAGATTGAAAATAGTAAAGAAAAAATTCATCCTCTATTGAAAACTACATGGGCAGCACTTTGGACAAGTACAATGATGAAAACATGGAAAAAAAAGCATCATGTGTAGAATCAAGCATCTAAGTGTGTTGATTTAGGTGGAAGCATCTCATCTCATCCATAATAAATCTAGCATTCCATCCATTGTATCCATAATAAACCCATTCATCCATGAACCATTTATCCAATCCATTTTCATCCATTCTACATCAATCTTCCAAATTATCTTGATCTTGATAAAAACTTTGGTGTACACTTTACACTTGCTTATGGTAAGCATCTTGACATGGGTCATTTTCATTGATCCTATCTTATCCAATGTTATATGAGTTGTTGGTGTTCCAAATCAACCAATACAATGAATCCTAAAGAATTAGACAATTTCTTATACTCATACTCAAAGAGGGATTTGGCCAACTAATAATATTCAGTCAAAGACTGAGATCTTTTGCACTTTTGGCTCTGCAGGACCAAGGTGGGTCAACCTATATAATTCTTAAAGACTTAATTCACTCATACACATACATTGATTTTTATACTAGATAATTCCCAAAGACAATACACTAAGGAAAGCATCGATAACTTCGAATCTGGCTAAATTCTTTGTACATCAACACTTACTTAGCAATTGGGAAGCAAAACACTAAACCTCAAGCAAATAGTAAGGATTTAAAATGTTTTTGAATTTAAACTTGTTTCTGAGATGCATTAAGTTGAATGACAGATTAGTGCCTAATTCTAGGCCATGGATTCAAATGCATAAAAAGAATTCATCAATAAATGAACTTCAACTAGTGGATTAACTGTTAATGTATTACACTAACAAATCCACTGCAGTTGTCACTCAAACTGTCCTTATCAGATCCAAACTACACACTTGAAATCACAATCATCTGCTCAAAGTATTTTGACCATTTCATTGAAATATAACCATGAATAGATAAAACAATCTCAAGAAATTGAGATGACAAATCCAAACATGCTTTGTATTATTGAATTCATATGACTTAAACTATACAAGTTTGGAGACAATTTGATGACATTCATGATTTTCATGATTTATTTGCACAAACTGGCTGATATTTACTCATGAAATCAGCAATTGAAACTTACAAACTCAAATTATAACTCAGACTCAGCATTTTCTATCTACCTATCCCCACATAGGAATTCAAAACCCTTTTTTAATGAGAGAAGAATTAGGAGATATTGAAGAATAGGAAACTCCAGAAGAAGCCCAAGAGTTGAACTATAGATGCCATCTGGAAGTTTCATTCACCGTTGATTAACAAAATGCAAAGCTTCTCTCATCTCTCCTCCTTGCAATAGATTTTTCCTCGAATTCTACCTTTTTCCCATGTGGAGAATCTCCATCATTCACCAACAACTAAAAATATCTTTGCTTGCTCGTGAAAACTTCTCATTTCTGCTTTTAGAATTAAACAACGAGCACTTAGAAGGAACCAACTTTTCATGGAGGAGTGGGAATTAAACAATGAGCACTAAGAAGGAACAAGCTGGCAGGGAAGGGTTGAGATCATGCTGCATCCTCACCTCTTTCTTGAGTAGTCGATCCATCTTCATTCTTTGTTTTCCCTAACCTTCACTTTTGTTCACCCTAGTTTCTTGTCGTTGTTGATTTTGCAAGTCTCCTGTGAAAATGGTGGAAAATCCTCCTTTGTTTCTTCTTTTCGCTAGTTTTTCTTGCTCATGGCCAAGCCCCTCGTCAATTCTCTCATCCATGGTGCCTTCCTCTACATGCTCATTGCATTTATTTAAAATCTTTGAGGACTTTCCAACAGTCCATTCAATGCATAAGTTGTGCTATGGCTTTTCAATGAGACCACATTTAGTAGAGGCATTTTTCCCCAACAAGCTACGTGCCTTGCTTTTGCTTCCAATTTTTATACCTCAACTCCATTTTGTATGATGGTGCCCTCAACTGGCACAAGAAAACAACACTTTCTTAGAAGTTTCTAAGACTTTTGACAGTCCATTTTGTATACATGTGTAAACTCCAGGCATTCCATCATAGGAAAATGCAAATGATTCCCTCTTTGTAGATTGATGTCTTTAATGTTTGCTAAATGGGGTCTCCTCCAACCTTTCATCTTGGCCTAGACTCTCACAGTTTCTAAGGTCCTTTCAACAAATTTACTTTATGCAGGCCGCCATTATGGCATTCCAGGTCACTATGTAGTGATGCACATATTTTTTATTTGTTGTCAGCTTAAATAGAACATGACCTTATTTTAAGAAGAGCACCCTGAATCATAGAAAGATCTCTTGTGTTGATCAAATAAACTGTCTACTTTAGGAGATTACACAAGACTCATTTGAGCATTGTCTTTTTCACTTTCCTCACTAGTTTTGCTCTGCCCTAAGTCTAAACCAAAGTGGAATATTTCATTCAAGCATTTTGATACATACTCACTATAAGTTGTGTACTTCCTTTGATCTAGTAGGAATGTGCGGCTTACTCACATGTTAGGTCTTGAACAAAATATTATGGCAGTTGCCTCTTATATTGGTGTATGAAATTTCTTTTGAAATGTAAAACTGACCCCTTCTAGTAGCTCGCATATTATCCTATCGACCTCTTTCATTCCTTTCATCCAAATTTAAATGGCCCCTGCATCAGTCTCTTGTGTTAAATTTTGTGCCATGTTTTACTCTGTCTAGCCATTCCTGGATTGATAGGCGCTCATATGTTTGGCATGTCTCCATATAAATTTTCATCCTCTAGATTGTGCTTAGGATATGGTGAAGTAGCCACTGAATCCTTAGATGAATAATCATCTCTTCATATGGTTCGATGAAGAAGTAGGAACCACCAAAAAAGTATATCCACATATGCACATAAAGTAATTATAATGTAAAGGAACAACTAAAAAAGGTTTATTATGTGCATAGTATTGGATCCCACAATGAGGTGGAATTCAAGGCATTCGTAGCTCAACTATTAGCATTTATCTCTGCATATGAATATAGCATTAACTGCCTATTTAATTATTTCATCTTCATGTGCAGCTGCAATAGGCTTTTATTTTACTTGCTTAATCTCCATACATTTCCCCTTTTGAAAGCACGAGATTCCATCAATGTTGGCTTGTGTAAAAAGACTTTCCCCAATTTTTGTTTAAACATTTTCCCACCTTAATGCCAATGCTTCAATGCATCTCAAAATTAGGGGATCTCCACAAAATTAACTTATTATAATCAAGTGCTTGAGTGCCATTTTCAAGAATTCATCCTACATGATGTATTGCAAATTGGAAATTATTTGAAACAACCATCGATGGATTCTCATATCCCAATTGACCAAACTCAACATTTACAACCTCATAACAATGCAAAGCATGTCGGGCCCCATGTGGCCTGACTAAAAGAAAAATTCATTTTCAAACAAATTTTATGCTTAAATGACTCAACACTACCTTTTGAATGCATCTGAAGTTGAAAAATGAACTAGGTTGCAATTAGAATCTATTTTCTAGCTCATTTGAACACTAAGAAAAACTGGTTAAGTTGGCTCTAGAATCAGCTTGGGAAACTAGTCAAACGACCACCTGGAGTCATGAAAACTTATAGGCATGTAGAAATTTGGTTCAAGAATGGAGTGCAAAAGACATATTGGAGAAACATATCACGAGGTGAAATATATTCACTTTCAAAGTTTCTTAGTCGAACTTTCTGCAACAATAGCCTATTTAGAACCAATTAAAACTCAAGAAATCACCTCGTTGAAAAAATACCAAATCAACTCCTAGCAAGCTGCCACTGCAAAAAGTGGATCATTTTGGTACAGTGAGCACATGTGTAATGGTAATTTTCTTGAATCCTTGTCCATCAAAAGATATTGAAGGTCGAACTTGACCTCTTCGAAAGGTTCCATAAAATGCAAGTGCAAAATTGAACAAATTGCATTTGGTTTTGACCTAGTAAAAATAGAAAATAAGCTCATGATACTTTCAAACCTGACATGTGAGTTCATTTAGGCATGGAGAATGGATAAAAACAATATTTTTGACATGACGATCACCCAGTTGCAAAATGCAAGCTCGAATAGGAGGCTACTTTGAAAAACTAAAAGTTTGCAAACAAAAAAGTGCCAAAACCCTCCAGTTTCACTTTTCAAAACCCTGAAAAAACTTATCGTGGGAAGCTGAAAATTTACATGCATGATCACATATATCACATTAGGGAGCTCACAAATGGGTTTTGCACGAAAATCAATAGGCACTAAATTACAACCTTCTAAAGTAGGTCATTTAGGCAGATTCTTCAAGTGCACTTTTGAAAGTGCAGAGGCAAAATTTTGAAATGGGCACTTCAAATTTGTGAATTTTGACAGTCCCAAAAAGATCCATGAAGCATCATCCAAATGATAATTCTATATTCAAACACCTTATCTTGTCACAATATAATGTTGGAATTATTTGCATGCTTACCATATCCATCCATCCATTCATTTATCAAGGCATCCACCCATGGAATTCCATACATTGCTAGACACTGGGGGAAAATGTTTACATCTTGCTTCAAGAATAAATATTGATCTATATCCTCCAACTTATGTGGGGATCCAAACATTGGAAAATGTAAAATCAAATTGGTCAAGCATTTGTGAGCCAAAATCCAAATCACTAGGGCCCCCATGGCACATTTTGATGAGAAGATGTTCCTTATCAAGTTTTATCTCTAATCAAACATCAATCTAAACAATCTATATCATTTGCATCTAATTTACACTTAACATCACATCAAATCATTTAAATAAACTTTGTGCCAAACCAAGCTTCAAAATCTTGATCAATCAAATCCAATCAATCCATCATCATCTCGGGATATCCTTCCCGGTCCTTGTGTTGCTTAACACTATCCTTGCATTGTTGTGTATCCTCAGCAATGCTATCATCATCAATCCATCAATCAAATTCAATCAATCCCTCATCATCTGGGGATATCCTTCCCAATCCTTGTGTTGCTTAAACACTATCCTTGCATTGTTGTGTATCATCAACAATGGTGTCATCATCAATCCATTGATTTGATCAATCAACCTTAGCTTGGTTTTCAAAAAAATCCCAAAATAGATCACTGATATCATCACACATCCAAATCATCAAAATCATGCAAAAATCGAAAAGCATCCAAATCATATCAAAATAAAAAAAACACTCATAAAAATTAAAAAATGTCAAAAACATGGACATTTGAACTACATTGTCTCTGAGCTTAAATGTAGGCAATCCTAATCTTTGATAAGCCCCTGAGACACAAAAAACACAAAAACATTCATAAAATTTCAAAACACCCAAAACATTGGAAAATTTTGAAAATCAAAATATTTGTAAAACATATCGAAGAATACCAAAAACAACCTCAAATTTTTTTAAAAATTACCAAAAAACATCTAAATATTTTAAAAAATCCATCCATCCCCATCTCACAATCACCCATAATCAACATTGACTCATAATAAATCATCGTCACCCTCAACCTTTGGTGAAACAATCAGAAACAAGTATAGCAGGTCAAAAGTGAAAGCTCAAATGTTAGGGTCTCAAGTCTAGGTCAGTAGGTAAACAAGTTAGTAACTCTTGGTACTAATAGCCTATCATCTAGTCTATCCCAAATCATCTGATAACATCATGTCCTAGGATGCATCCTTCCTACAATGGACATCAACATCAGGCATCACCATAGTTTAGTCTTGGCTAGCGATATGAAGAATATTGGCTTGTTTGTTTACTTGATCTTTTTCTTGTTGATTTATCTTATTGCGCTCATTTTGACGACCTCTTGATGATGTCCAAACAAATGGATTTAGAGAGAAAGGAATGGGGCAACGATCATTATATTTTTACCTATTTTTCTTTTTGGATATTCTTGTAATATAACCTTCGTGAATACTTTCTTTACTAGGTATGGATGGAAGGTGTTTTGGACAGCTTGTTGACTATTACATTGTTAGGTTTTTCTTTTTCGTGTTTTGGTTTGAGATGTTTGAAATATCAAAAGTACATCCTAGTACATTTTTTGTATGTTAGGTGTGAACAAGGATACTCCTATCTGATTATCAAGTCAAAGTCCATCACACTAGGTACAACTCTATCCTCGTTTTTATACCTTGATGCATTGTGCCTATGTGTGTTATCAAACATAAGGAAAATAATCTCTTTTAAACTCCCAATCCCTGATAAGCAAATCATCATCATCACTCATCATCATATCTAATAAAGTCTTAATGACTAATGGACTTGTTAGACTCCTGCATCATCTCAAACTCATGGGTTCATCCATCTTATTCTTCTACTTCTATCGATCTTATTCTTTAAATTCTTCTATCATTACTAACATTTCTATCCAAGTATTAAGTGTGTGTAATATATCAAAATATACATGAGGCTACCCATGGCTGATGAACTGTATACATCATCAAATTTTTCTACATCAAACATTCAAGCTAAACTAAACTTGAACCTCTTTATCGTGAGATCGACTCTCAAATCAAACCTTTCACATGATCTCTTGAGGGGGTAGTGTACTAGTGTACTTCTTTTTGTTGGGGAAATAGTGGGGTATCCAAAAAAAATAGAATTTTTTTGAATTTTGATCTCGGAAAGGTTATTCTTTGAACCAATGCAGCAGGTACATTGCTTCAAAGAGGGGCAAAAAATGTGAATGGTAGATCTGGACCTACACAAACATGAACAAACAACACAATGTTAGTAAATTATACAAATCTAAACTAGCATTCCCCATAAGATTTGTTTGAAGCATAATGAACAAGAAATAAGGTAAAGAAATCAAATAAAAGTAATCTAAATCCTATTCAAATGCTCAAACCCTCAATCCCATGGGGGGATTGGTGCTATTTTGATGTGGAAAATAGCCCTTTCCTAATTTCTTGCAAGCTTTGATGATGAACAATGGTGCTCCTTGATTAAATTTGCAATAACCTAGCTATGGTGGATGAAAACTATGAAAACTTGAATGATGTGTTGATGAATTTTTTCAAAACCTATAGATAATGACTTTGCATAAATTTGTAGATCCCAAATTAGTAGAAGAGCTCTCCATCTATATGAAGCAAGGATGGAGAAATGAAAGACATGGAGGATGTGGGACTAAAGATCAACCAATAACAAAATGCCACTTTTCATCATGCTATTGAAGAGAGGAGGAGCACATTTTGATGAATGTGAAAATAAATGCTATTAGGTAGAAATTTGAAATTTGAAAGTTAGCTTGTGGAGGAAGATGTGGAAGAGGAGTTAATGCCACTTGGATCAAGAAAAAGGACTTGCAAGAGATATAAATGCCAGGTTGGAGGATAAGACCTTTGGGAGGGCAATTTCAAATTTGAAGAATATTCCAATTTGATGCCCTTTTGAATGAAAATAGATGAATTTATAAATCAATTAAATTGATTTACTTGTGCAAGTTGCAAAATCTAGAGGATTTGATGGATTAGTACTAGAGTTAATTAGGATTTTATTAACTTAAGTGGAGATTAGTTTGATTTGAAACTTTGACTTGGATTTTTATATTTATTTAAATCAAAATGAGAGGAATATGAAAATTAGATTTAATTAAATAAAGTTTGATTTATTTAATTAAAGAGGGTTGATGTTAGACTTAAATTAAATAAAGGTTAGTTTATTTAATTTAAAAGAGATAAAATATGATTTAATCAAATAAAGTGATTTATTTAATTAAAAGAGATAAAATATGATTTAATCAAATAAAGTGATTTATTTAATTAAAAGAGGAATATTAGGATGAATTTAATCAAATAAGGGTTATTCAATTAAATTATTAGTAAACCAGTGATTTAGGATGAGCTAATGTTAGTTAATCAGGATCAAGTGCAGAAAATCAATCAGTATAATTTACATGTCTACATTTTTCTCCTCTTTGAAGCAATGTACCTGTTGCGTTAGTTCAAAGAATAACCTTGCCGAGATCAAAATTCAAAAAAATTCTTCTTTTTTTTAATGCCTCACTATTTCCCCAACATAAAGAAGTACACTAGTACATTAATTTATAGTATCAATTTGAAATTTTTTGGCAACTTCCATTTTATGCATGTAGGTCAAAAACATCAATTTAGCATACTCATTTTTGATATCATTTCAATTACAAGCATCATTAGATCTGAAAATGTTCACATTTCTTAAACTTTTCATAATATGGATAAAAGTACTTTTCACTTTTGCATATACAATGTTTGCATTCATAAAGCTTTGCATAAGTTTAATAAAAGTGATTTTCATTTTTTGATACACATTGTTTACATTCTTAAAGTTTTGTATACAGGGGATAAAGCATTATTCATCTTTGGATATACATTATTTACATTATTAAAGCATTGCATGAGATGGGTAGAAGTTCTTTTCATTTTTGGTCAAACAATGTTAGTACCTTACCTTTCTAGGCACAGTAAGAAAAAGTTCATATCCCCTCCCTATGAGAGTGTTTTAGTGAAAGAGAATACAATAGTGGATAATCATAATGATCATATTCGTTCTTCTCCTAATATCTCTCCTAGTTGTGAAGAAGATATTTTTGTGTTAGAAGAACCAATAAATGAGAGTTTTGAGAGTCCTAGTTGTTTCTCTCCTTCTACCTCTCTTAGTGGACAAGACATTGATGATCAAGAGGAAATAAAAATAGGTAATCATGATGATAAAATAACACAACAAGAGACAATTGAAACTTCAAATAGTCTATATTCACCTCCAAACATATTCCCCTCCCTGTGATAATATTGTAACTGATGAGGATTTTTTTATGTTAGATAAGCAATCCTTTAAGGTCTATGACAACCCTCTTTATGTTTCTTCCCCTACCTATCCTATTTTGGAAAACATTATGGGACAAAGGAGTGAAAATTTGGACGATCTTGACAATCACATTTTTTCTTCTCCTAGTTGTGAAGAAGATACTTTCATGTTAGAAAACACAATCGATGCAATTCATGAGAGTTTTATTTGCCCCTCTTCCCCTAGGGAAAAAATTATTGAACAAGTAAACACCATAATTGATAAGAAAGAAAAAATAACCATTGATAACTCCCTTAATTGTGATGAAGTTATTTTATAATAACCAGCCTTTAAATGTCATGAACATCTAGTTTGTTGTTCTCCTAAAAAACTCTCCTCCTAGGGAGGATATCATAGTGCAAGAAAATGTAAACATTGACACATGTATTTCAATCTCTAAAGCTTCCCTAGATGAAGATTATGAAGAGAAATTAGACTCCCCTTCACTAAGAGATCATGAAAATAAAGACAAGTTTTTTGAGGTTATGATGACACAAATTGGATCTTGTTTACTTTGTGATCCTCCTAAGTCACCTCCTCTTAGTGAATCAAACAAGAAAATAAGAGGTTTCTTGAAATATATGATGCAATCTAATAGTAATAATGTTTTGTAGCAACAGAGTTATAACTTAGTTTATCAAACATGTAGGCAACCAAAAACCACCCCCATTTCATTACCATAACCTCAACATATTTTTCCTAGTGCTAGGTATGTGCAGGATCATGATGGGCCAAAAAGTGGCAATATGATGGATATTTGTATGGAATGTGGCTAATGACTCTTTTTTTACACAAAATTGATAAAATGAAAAGAGTTTTTAAAGGAGATTCTCAGATTTCCACCAATATAAATTATTCTTTACTTTGAATTTAATAAATATTTATTGTTCATTTTCTATTTGAATTACGCCTAAAGTGTTGATTGATAGGCTGATTGAAAAACATCTATAGCTTTCAAATGGTATTACATTTTTTGAATCCAAAACATGCATCACATTCTATGCTTCACATACTATAGGATTAAAAAAAGAAAAAATTAATTTCATGAAGTTTTGACCAAGTTAAGGTGGTCAGACATACGAGTTTTTATATTTTTTAACAGTTGTAATAAAAAAATCATAATTAATTATTTATTGGGAAAAAAATTACAAAAAATATGCATCACATCTAGACATGATTCCTCTACTTATTTATAAAATCTTATAAAAAAATATTATCATTTTATTGTGGTTAGGGTGGTCAGACATACACCTACTTCTTATTTTTTCCCCTAAGTACTAATTGTATCGATATTCTCAAATTTCACCAAATAGATTTTTCTTTTTTGTAAGATAAATTCAAAATTTTCACCAAATAGATTTTTCTTTTTTAAAATAAACTTAGTAGTTTAGAAACTAAATTCAATTTTCCACAGATTCTATTCTTACATATTTTTGAAATAGTATAGATAACTTTTTCAAAATTTTATGTCAAGTTGCCTAACTCTGATTTTTCTAATTTTTTTGCCACTTAAGGGCCTATTTTTTCCATGATGATCCTGTACATACCCTACTCCTCGTTCACCTTTTCATAATATAGTTGAATAATTTAAGAAGACTATCGCTAATATATCCATATGGAGACTTATTCAACTATCACCTACATACAAGTGCCTATTTCAATAAATATTGCAAATAAAGCAGGAGGAGGTCACCCAAGCTTCTGTGAAATTGAATAATTTACCATCCTCCTTTCATCCCACAAAAGTTACATAGTTAGAAATCACATTCCTTAAACATGAATTACCCTCACTCGAGATTCAAAACAAAAATGAAGCCTTGATGATATAGGTGTGATCATTAATGAAATTGTAGTTAAGTGCACTCTCATAAACAATGGAGCAAGTCTTAACATTTGTAGCATTGACCCCCTATAAAAAAATGGCATGGACAAGAGGTTTATCCAACTTAATGATGTTCATATTTCTAGCTTTGAAATTTTTAGTAGGCAACCATTAGGAATGATCAAATTACCTATTGAGGTTAGACTTGTAGTGTTTCCTACCCCTATCCATATCATGCCAAGACCTCTTTCATACAATATTCTCCTGAGAAGACCATGGTTTATGCTATGAAAGGAGTCCCATCTACTCTTCACCATGCAATAAAATTTGAATACAAGAACATGATATATATGATTTAAGCAGTTGAACAAAGCTATAAATCATATGATCATAACATTCCAACATAAAAAGTTGAACCTATAAAAGTTGAAGTCAATCCTAATCCACCTACAACTAAACTCTTTAGTGATAATTGTGGGTTGTTAGATCTTACACCTCATTTTAGTAAAGAATCCACAATCTCACCCTCAAAGTCCAAAGAGTCATATACAAATGACTCCTTTTTAGATAAAATTTCTAGTGATGATTGGAGATTTACACCTTCTTTGTAGGAGACTACAAAATCTCACAATCTACACCAAAAAAACCTTGTCTTTTATTTGCTCAACTTGGTTCTACAAAATTACCCCATGGTCATGATGGGGGCTATATAACCCCCATCTCTCATGAGGGGACGATGCATAGCTTTAAAAGGGATTTTTGTTCTCGTGAAGAAGTCAATCCTTCTCATAAGCATAAACCCCCTTCATTTGAGTTGAAATATTGTTCTAGTATTGGATACAATCTCCCTCCTAAACATACATACAATGAACATACAAAGAAAATTGATATACCATACTCTTTCAAGAAATATTTAGGTTTACCAACTTTATCTCTATTTTCATCTAAGGCCTTATCATTTAGTGTGTGTATGACATCTTGTGCAAATAAAGGAACATTTTCTACTACTAATCAAGAAAGCATCTTGTCAAGAATCCTCCAATATTGTTTGATATCTCTCCCTCTAAGAACATGAAAGAAATTTTACTACAAGAGTTCATTTTGTGCATATCACAAACTTCATCATCATTCTACAAATGAATGTAAGGCTTTAAGTAACAAAATTCAATATCTTAGGGATTGTGGTTCTCTTCCTTGTGTTGAGGCACCTAGTTCATCTAATTGAAACTTATTTTCATCATATTCGGCTCATCCTTGTCCTACACTAAGTAGGGGCATGGGGTTAAGTAGTCTTGTCCTTGTATGTCACTTCTCGTTGTCTCTTTTAGTTAGTTGACCACCTTTCTTTCACATATAAGAGCAAGCTTGGGATGTGGATGGCATGCCTTAAGTTGGCTCACACGTGACATACTTATTCATGATGTAGTTTGATTCAAAAACATATGACTTGGTATAGGGATTTCCGAATAAGCTCTCATGTCTTCTTCTAATTTAAAGAAATTCCTTATAGAAATGGTGTTAGCAATCACTTTAAAGTGGGGGCATACATTGGCACTCATGTTTCACTATGTGATTTTCTTTATTATTGTGATGAATCCTTTTCTTGGTGGTGTCATTAGGCTTGATTTCCTCCAAGAGCATGATATTTGATTGAATTTTCCTATCTTGGAAAAATTAACCACGATGTTCCCTAAGAAGAGACCTTGCATTAACTAAGAAAAATCCCTTTGAACATACCTTAAACTATTTCACATTTACAATAACCATTAAATGGACACCTTGCATAACACACTTTGCTTTCATGTGATGTCATCTTGTTTGTTCATGAGTTTCAAGCATGCAAAGCTTTTCCTACCTCATGAAGCTCGAAGTCCATTTTTTACATGGAACCTTATCAAATTTATCAATAGGTATAACTTTGGCATGGTTTGATAGGAATCCAATTTGAAGCATGGCTTTCCCTAAGCCACTCGCGTGTGTATTAAGCACATATCAACTGCATGTGTGTGTGTCTCACTTTCTTGGATTACTCACCCAATGAATAGCCTAAAGTTTTGTTGCCTCAGAATGAGTGTGCATCTCTAGACAAATGGTTGAGGCTTGATCCACATTTTATTTTTGCTTATTTTTGTTTTTCTTTCTTTTATTCATTGGAATTGTATGTTTTTGTATATTGTTTTGCTAAAAATCCTACACCGTCTGTGCGTCCCTTTGTTCTTATGTTAGTTTGACGTAGGATCTTGTATCTTGGACCTCCTTTGATTTTTTTCATCCTATTTCATCTACATCAGTACACTTGGACCCCTCTTGAATGTTTACTTTAGTGTGAGTTTGAAGCAAGTTCATCCTCTCACTAAAGTGGGGATAAAACGTAATGACGAAAGAAGTATACCTTTTCCTTGCTTGATTTTGGAATAATTAATGATAAATTGGACTTAATATCACCTTGATCTAGTGTTGTGATGACTTTTACACATCCACATTAAGTCTTGGGCCCTCCAAATCTAAATAAACCTAACTTCTCCTTAATTTAGTGTTGTAAAGTGTATTTATTTACAACTTCACATTAAATTTAGGAGGCTTGTAAACTAAATGGACTTAATATAGTGTTCTCATGTGTTTTACACATTCACATGGGATTTAGGGACCTTTTGAGGGTATGTGTAGGATCATCATGGAAAAAATAGGACCTTAAGTGGTGAAAAAATTAGAAAAATCAGAGTTAGGAAACTTCACGTAAAAATTTGAATAAGTTATCTATATTATTTCAAAAATATATAATAATAGAATCTATAGAAAATTGAATATAGTTTCTAAACTACTAGGTTTTTTTTTTTTTTTAAATCTATTTGGTGAAAATTTGAAATTTCAATGCAGTAGTACTTAAATTTCAAGGAAAAAATAAGTAGATGTCTGTTTGACCACCCTAACCCCAATAAAATGATAATATTTTTTTATAATATTTTAGATATAAGTAGAGGACTCATGTACCGATGTGATGCATATTTTTAATATTTTTTTTCCAAGTAAATAATTAATTATCAATTTTTTATTACAACTTTTAAAAATATAAAAACTCGTGATGTTTGAACACCTTAACTTGGTCAAAACATCATGAAATGAACAATTATTTTTTAATCCTATAGTATGTGAAGTATATAGAATGTGATGCATGTTTTAGATTAAAAATGTGATAATCGTTTGAAAGCTATAGATGTTTTCAATCAATATCAATTAGGACTTTAGTTGTAATTCAAATAGAAAATGAATAATAATTATTTATTAAATTCAAAGTAAAGCATAATTTATATTGGTGGAAATCTGATAATATCCTTTAAAAACCCTTCGTTTCATGAATTTTGGGTAAAAAAAGTTGTCAGCCACATACCCTACACATACCCATCATATCACCACTTTTTTGGCACATCATGATCCTGCACATACCCATGAGCTAAATAGACCTATTTTTTCCTTAATTTAATGTTGTAAAGTGTATCTATTTACACTTTCACATTGAGTTTTGATACATCCTAAATTTATGACCTTTATATCTTCATTAATAGGCCACTAAGACCACATATTATGCATCCCGAGGAATATTTCAATAGAAATCCCAACATACACCTCAAATAAACTTAATTTTTTCACACCCCCACACTTTCTCTCTTCAAAAAGGCCCTATTGGACCCATACACCTGTACCATAGAAAAATGGATCATTGAAATTTTCATGGTCCTTTAGGTCTTTCTCTTGTGATGCTTGATCTATTTTTCATTGATTTAATGTTGCAATGTAACTTATGCATTCACATTAGGTCCTAAATATTCAAATTATGATGTCTTGTGAAGGTGTTGTGAAGTGTTGTCATACATTTCTACACTTTTCTAGACTCTTCTCAATATAATTCATATAAAATTCACATTTTCATCCCTTATCAAGTCCTATTTTAAAGTGTTGTAAAGTCTTATAACAAGATTTCACACTTTTCTAGGCTTGTTATCACTATTTACACCTTTCTTATGCTTTATATGACCCCTTTATGCACTTACAAGACTTAATTAAGTGTTATTTTGAATGTAAAACCAACAAAAAACATTAAATGCAACTTAATTCCCAACACCCATTTACAAGCCTAGAGTGGGACCCATTCACCATGGGTGGCGAATGAGTCCCTCTTGGCTCCAAATTCAAAATAATTCAATTTTTTTTTCGGGTTTTAATTCAAAAAGACCTTATGTCGGCCTGTGATGTATTATTGGGAAATTAGCCCCTAGCATAAGTGTGTATAAATAAGTGTTTTTCCATCCATTTCAACCCCCCATTTATTCACTACTTCATCCTAGCATTTAATCTCATTCACTTGTCCATTCAAGCATTTAGCATCATTCAATCAAGCATCTTGGAGTAGCCATTGACATATCTTCAGACTTCTACAACAAGGTTTTTGGTGAGTTTAGGACATTTTAATGTTGTTTATTCATCATTTTCCTTGTTCATTTCATTTCATTTCTTTATTAATATTTTGATTACCAAAGTGGGATTTGACCAAGGAAAATACCTATACTCTAACCCTTAACCATTTTTCACCTTTTGCATGTGTGTTTGTAGACTTTATATGTATATTTGTCAAGAAAATAGGTGTTGAAAGGTGGTCAACAAGTCATCAAAGTTTTTCAAGCTAACTATACCCTAATTCAAGATTGGAGACAACCTATAGCCTGTTTTCTACATAGTTGACTATGTTAATCCGACCAGAAGACAAGTGCAAATTTGGACCGATAGGATTGACCTTTAAATTCAAAAAATTTTGGAGGAATGATTCGCCATTAGTGGTGAATTATTCCTAACTGTAGGATGGAAAAGTTGTTTTTTTCATAGTCTAGTTCCCAACAGTTAGAAATCAGTTTCAGGTGTTTTTCCAATAGGAGGACTGATTTGCCATCAATGGTGAATGAGTCCCACTGAAGACCAACAGTGATTTTTTCTAGTTGTCAGAAGCTTCCTATATTATCATTCAACTTCCAGGTATAGTCTATTAAACCTCATTCAATTGTGTTTGCATTAGTTCATGTTTTTAGTTCATCTTCTACATATCACATTGTGTTTTCAAACATTGCATATTTCATTAGTTTTGCATTCATAATCAATCAATCTCATCACTTACCTACATTTAGCTCATTTCATTTAGTCATAATTCCATTATACATTCCTTTATCTAAGTGAACCACCTCAATTTTAGTGTTCTATCTCTCTCCTTTTAGGTGAAAACCCTAAGAGTGCAAGAGAAGTCCATAGAACCACAAGATTGATGGTTCATTTTGGTGAACCTACATTTTGAACACTTATTTTTTCTGATTTCAATTGCATCTCACATCCTAGGTTTCATTTTCATCAACATTCAATTAGGTTTTATTTTGTTTTTGCATCCTAGGGTTTCTAAAATTGCATTAGTGAAAGAATTATATAGATTTCAATATTGCATATCAAATCATTAAAAATTGAAAATATGAATTTGGATCTAAAAAGCATTAAAATCACTTTAAATTTTTTTAAAAACACAAAAAAATCTCATACGTTGACTCATTCACCACCCTGGGCGAATCAGTCCAACTGCATTTTATGCATTAAAAATTATGGAATTTTCACAGTATTTTCTACATTTTGTTTCATGTCACTGCCTACTTGTTTTAGTTTACAATATTTCTATCATTAACATTTTGTTATTCCTAGTTTGCATTTTCTTTCGCCCCATATTTTTTGGTACTTGTATGAATGTTTGGTGCCCTATTGATAATACTTTAGTGAGATGAAGTTCTAGATTCATGGCTTCCCACGATAGCGCTTTCATTGTTGACCTTGGGATCTCAAGAGATTCTACTCCTAGTATGGAAAATGGTGCATTAGGCATGGATACTACCACTAGTATACATTTACCTTCACATATAATGCATGTTGACACACAAACCAATCAAATTCTGCAAGATAAAGTCGTTAGTATTCATGAGGATTTTGCACATTTACAATAAGATTTATCCCTTGAAAACATTTCCACCACTACCATACCTTCCATAGAAAACCTTCATCTTTTAATTGAAAGCAATGATGGCCTACAAGTTGTGAAAATAATTGTTGAGATATAAAACAAACATGTTCCTTCCACTTCCCATCCAACAAACATTGTGGTTAGCCAAGGAGGATCTCACATTCCTCCTCCTTCAACTATAGCATCCATACCCACCTATACCACTCCTAAAGTTACAACAACCATGCAACAAGTTAGTCATGTGACTCCTTCTTTTGCTATTACAACTAACATTCCTAGTTCTTTTGTGGCATCAAAAGTTCCCTCTTCCACCTTCATCCCTTTTAGTGTCCCATTTAGTTCTCCTAACATTGCATACACTCCATCACGATTTTATCTTCCACCTCATACCACTTTCACTGACCCCCTTATTACACAACTCTTTAACACTATTTCTTCCATGCAACAACAAATATCCACCATAAGCCAAATTCAAAATGCTCCACCCACATAATATGTCCATAGTAGCCCATTATCTCTAGATATCTTAAGAACATAGATGCGGGTATCTGTAGGATCATGATGGGCCAAAAAGTGGCGATATGATGGGTATGTGGCTGACGACTTTAATTTTACCCAAAATTGATGAAACGAAAAGGGTTTTTAAAGGAGATTCTCAACTTTCCACCAATATAAATTATGCTATACTTTTAATTTAATAAATAATTATTATTCATTTTCTATTATAATTATGACTAAAGTCCTGATTGATAGGCTGATTGAAAAAAATCTATAGGTTTCAAACAGTATCATATTTTTTGAATCCAAAAAATTTGTCACATTCTATGCTTTGCATACTATAGGATTAAAAAAAAAAAGAATTTCATGAAGTTTTCACCAAGTTAAGGAGGTTAGACATAATGGTTTTATATTTTTTAAAAAGTTGTAATAAAAATCATAATTAATTATTTACTTAGAAAAAAATTACAAAATTATGCATCACATCTAGACATGATTCCTCTACTTATATCTAAAATATTATAAAAAAATATTATCATTTTAGTGTGGTTAGGGTGGTGTCAGACACCTACTTCTTATTTTTCCTTGAAATTTAAGTCCTGGTGCATTGAAATTTGAATTTTTCACCAAATAGATTTTTCTTTTTTTAAAATAAACCTAGTAGTTTAGAAACTACATTCAATTTACTACAGATTCTATTCTTACATATTTTTGAAATAATATAGATAACTTACTCAAATTTTTATGTCAAGTTGCCTAACTCTGATTTTTCTGATTTTTTTGCCACTTAAGGGCCTATTTTTTCTATGATGATCCCGCACATACCCATGCCACAAGGAATTGAGATTCCTAGGTTTGGTAAGTACAGAGGGAAAGGAGACCCTACTAATCATGTTAATTCCTATACAACATTGTGCATTGATTTTGTCCTTGAGGATAAACTATTAGCTAAAATATTTCCTAGGACCTTAAAGGGAACTGCATTGGAGTGCTTCTCAAACTAACCCAATCATTCAATCTGATCATTTAATGAACTTGTGGATTCCTTTATAAGTCATTTCAAGTCCATATGACTCCCAAAAAGATGATGGCTAATTTAATGCGATGTAAACAAAATGTAGATAAAAAAGTAATTGATTTCATTTCATGTTATCAATCATTGTATGCTCAACTAGATGTCAAGATTCCTAATTCAAATCTTCAAAAGATGTTTATCAAAATATTGCACACTCACCTTCAGGATAAGTTCAATATAATGAAATTTCCTTCGTTCATGCATTTATGCATGACCCTTCATGACTATCACAACTCGGTTGCTAGTCGTGATTCAAAGTCCACTACTAACCATGCTGAGAAATCTGAACATAGCAACCAAAATAACACACAAAACTTCAGAAAACCAAACTAAGGATTCTTATAGTTCAATCCCCCTTATGCACAACCAACTCAACCTATTATGAGTCAAGTGGTAGTTTTTAAAGTAGCGGTACCCTTTACCTATGGGGACTTGAAGAGATAATTTAACCCCTTCCCTTTACCCCCCATAACACAATGAATCAACTGCTACAACAATAGATGATCACTTTACCTATTGTTAAACCACTTGATACTACCAAGAATTTATCACCCACCTTTAAGCCAAATGCTTACTTTCATTTTCATCACCAAAATAGACATGACACTGACCAATGTAAGAATCTCAAACACTTAGTTCAAGACCTCATTGATTCTAGTAGTTTTTCCATTGTGGGTGTCAATGATCAAGGCAATTGATAAGTCCATTGCACCCACAATCAGAACTTACAAATTTTTACCAACCCCATGCCTAAACACAATGTTTTATTTTCCAAAGCCAGTGAGCCTTCAAACACTCATGTGATGAACATTGATAGAAATAATGAACAACATGCTATTACTCCAAATGTTACCCAAGTTAATCTTGTCGATGAACTTGTGGGTACGATAGACGTTATCCATCATAAGGGCTCTGATAGCTCTAAAAAATGCAAGCGGGATGCCTCAAGAGGCTTCCAATCTCTTGATATGCTTTAGGGTAACACACAAGGTCAAATGAATTAAACCTTCTACTCTTCAGGTGTTGCTAGACCTAGGCAGGTGTACCTATCTGAATGAAGCAGACTTGACTTATGATTATCTTTCTTGCATAGTGATTTGTCCATAATGGCAGATGGAAGTGAACAAATGAAACCAAACTTGATAGAAATATCAAAAGCAATCTTCTAATCTAAATCCTAAAATGATCAATTAACAGATGTAAAGAAACTGAATGAATGAATCTTAATGATGAAATTGCAGAGAACGATGCCTTATAGGGTATGCGAAGTCAAATGAAATAGAAGTGGGAAACTTATTCTGGCTGAAACTCAAATTGTTGGCATATGTTTTGTTTATAACTTATACGAACATGCAAGATTGTGACTACTAAGCTCTACTTTAATAATCTAGATGAATCTCCCTAACTACTGTGATCAACCCAAAGGATTTAATCTCTTCTTGAGAGAACCAGTTAATAAACCACACAGATACAACAAATATGCACTGATAAACTGAAAGTAAACTTGTTACATCAATTTAAACAACCAAAAAAAATCAATTATGGAGACAGCTTAGCAATACTTTTCAATAAACTCAATAGATAATTAATACCAGAAATAACCTGCCACACCAACTGATTTTCATTGAAATCACCATTTGAAAACATGCATCATAGTCTCTGATATGAAAACTTTATTCTACTGTATCCATCTAACTACTATATCTCCTAAAATTTGATAATAATATTACATTTGGGAGTGCATATTTATACACCAACATTTGAACAGACATATCATTTCAAAATTCCATGTCGGCCAAAATCCATATCGACCAACCATTATAATCAGGCAAATCCCCATGTTGGCCTACAACTGTATTTTAGGAATTCAAACATTTTCCACATCGCTTGAGTCCTTGTTTAATCATTCGTTGAGGCAGTCGCTGAGACATCCTGTTAGCTATGCTGAAGGCAATTCAATCATTTGTCGTCCCCTTGGTTATATTCGCTTTTGCTATGACCATAGGGAGTCAGGGAAACATCATGCAGATAACAATTCATTATACCGGAAGTCACCCCGAATGCCATCTCCAAGTTGCTGAGACATAAGAAGTTATCTTACCGAGATGCACCTTTGTTTCATTAACTATCACTGTGACCACATGATATCAGAGAGACTTCTCATAAAATAAAATTTGCTTCACTGAAAGTCTTCATTCATCTTATGTCATTGTGACATATTGGTTCTCATGCCGACAAAGTCCTCATTGTGTATTATCAGTGAGACCAAAGGTCACTTTCAAAGACATTACTTTGAAAGCCTTAACTCTTACCAATATGACCCATTCACACCATCGGCAAGACCAGAGCCATCACCAAGATATTACATCGATGCCCATTAGTCTTACCGAGATTTCCTTTTGTGTTGGTCAGTGAGACCCTTTGAATTCGTTATGATTTTTCACCGAAGCCAAAATATTTTGCCGATGTATCCTTTAATACGCTGGTCGGCAAGACAAGGTGAGTTCACCAAGACATTGCCTCAGAGAAAAAACCTTTGCTGATATGTGCCCTTTTCTATTGCCGGAACAAAAGATGTGTCCTACCGATAGATGCCTTGAGATGGATCCCAATCGCCGTGACATCAAATAAGTCTTGCCGATAGGCAACACAGACTTATACATCACATAAATACAATATGAAATAGGAAACCCTTGACCATCACAAGCCGATATGAGAAAGAATGTGAAAAATGCAAACATAGATGATTTTATGGGAAAAATATGGAGAAAATGTGTTCATGGTGGGACTTATTTAGAAAATTATGAATGTGAACAATATGAAAAATCATCAAATTTTATAGTTCCAATAGTGGCTCTGTCTAGGGATGACTGATAGTAAGATCATTGCAAGGATCCAAATCTTTGGGTGAGTAGACCATACACAAAATGAGAAAAATGGAAATGGACAAGAAGCAGATTGAAATAATGCAAAATGAATGCAAGATGGAGCGGAACCAAAACCCTAAACTACTATGCATGGAGAAGAATTTTAAAGAGGATAAGCAAGAGTTGTCCACGCACTGGCAACCCTTAATCCTTTGTGTTTCAGCTTCACCTATTTTGAGCTGTTACGATCTAAAACTCAAACCATACTTTCCCCTGTCAAATACCTAATTTTGTCTTGAGTTCATCAGATTCCTCCTGAAGACATTCATGCAATCTGCCCTATCATTGTTATTGCAAGTTTTTAGAAAATCATCATGCTCAACTTGGCCCAAATTTCCTACACCATTCAACAATTCAAATTCTTCATCATGGGACAAACCCATGTTATCTTCAACATACAAAATACATGCATATTGAATGAAAAATTTCTCACTATCTTCCTCATTGTTATGTATTATGAAACATTCTCCCAGCTGTATTGAAAATTGACCATCAAAGTGCCTTTCTTGAGAACCAAAAAATTTTGTCATATGAATGTTGTCTAAAACAAACAAATCTGAGAGTTTTTGTACCCCCTTCAAATTGTCATTTGGGGACAATACTTGAATATGACTCATATCATCAATATCATGTATATATGAATCAATCAATGGTGGAATTCTATCATCCTTGGTATGCAGACAAATATCTTCTCCACATGAGTTAGAAATTTCAAAATCACATACCTCTTTTTGAATGGACAAAGACTTTTGATCAACATCAAAGGTTTCACCATCATTCCAAGAAATGCACAGGGAGTCATAAGAACCTTTACACAAAGATCTTTCACTGTCAAAACAAATGTAAGCTAGACACAAATCTTCAAGATCTTCATGTGCACATCCCTGGTATTTAGGAGTTAACAAATCTGAAATCTTCTCACTACTGAGCAAACAAGTCTCAACATTTTCATCACTACAGTTGTATTTTTCATTTTTATCATCATCAAAGAGAGGTCCAAAATCATTAGAGAAAGCAAAATCAGAAACATTACAAGTGCAATCATTTATTCCATCATTTTGCTTTACTGAAATTATCTCCTCTTTTTCATAAAGTGGATTTGAAAATACCTGAAGTTCATTCATGGGCATACCTCCGCAAAATATCATCTGATCTTCTTTTAAAACTTCATCATACAATGGGTTTGAAAAAGTTCAGAAACTATTATCAAATGTACAAACCTCTTTTTCGTCAACTGTATCTTCATAGCTTTCAACCTGCTGCAAATCAAAATCCATGAATCCATCTTCACAATCTAAAAATTCACTGGATTCCTCATAACATGCATTGCTTTCCTTGTCACAATCTGTTATTCAAGAGAAATCTCTTGTATCATCATCCTCTTCATGCAAGCTATCATATGAGTCACTCCTACTTACACATGTCTCATCTTCTACTGGATTGATTTACTAATGCTCATCCATGATATCACCATCATCTTCATACCTTTTCCCCTAGGAAAATGCCTGAATGAAGTCAAAAGAGGAGTCTTCTGCCTCAATCCTTTTCTTCTGCTCTAATGTTTCTCGTTTGTTTTCTTCCTTCTGATCAACAATAGTTAGTTTCTCTATCTCTTCTTTAGTAAGTCTCTTCATACTGTATTGAGCAAGCACCTCAACAGAATGTGGCAATATAAAAGCTTCTTTAGAGTCAGAAAGGACCTTCTGTTCAGCCATATGGACATTGTATTTCTGATTTGAAACATCATACTGATAACTTTCATCCTCCAAAGGTGATTACCTCTCCACAACATTGTGAAAGGTATTTGAAGTCAAATATATTGTGTGATCCTCTCTATTGTTTCCTATCAACATTCCCTCTTCTTGCATTCTTTTGGCTATAACGCAATAATCTGGGGAATGTGGCTTATCACAAAATTCACAAAAGTAATTGTTACTTACCATATAGGTTCCCCTCTTGCTCAATGGATCAAGAGCTTCTTTGTTTCTAGGCCTAGCTATTATAGGTTTCTCATCCTTCCAGTCTGTATTATAAGGCATGTCATGCAACCTCAGCCTCTCATTTCTATAAGTATTCTCCTATCTGTACTGATAATTATTGCCTTGCTGAGGAATCCTAGGATTGTCTCTTTTATCCATTATCCCTACAGCCCTCCTATTGTTTTCAATTGTCTGTGCCATCTTCTGTGCTTCAACCAAATCTCTCAGGAATCTATTTCTCAGTTCATACCCTGTTTTAGGATCAAATGCATTCAGATAAACACTAAATGCTATAGAGTCTGGTAGACTTGATCCAGGAGGTATCTTATTCTTCAACTTATTCAATCTCTGATTAAAATCATAAATTGTGTCATTTTGATCTTTTTGAATCTGTATTAATTCATGAAGAGCAGGATCTGGTGCACTTGGATTCCCATATTGCTTGAGGAATTGATCCTGAAATCCTTGGAGAGAATCAATAGAGACTGTTGGTAGGCTATTGAACCAATCCCTGGCATCTTCAATAAGTGATATCATGAATAGCCTCATTTGTAAATCTTCATATGGCACATCCAAATCTTGGACGAAAGCATTGAAACTTCTTAAATGCTCCTCAGCAGTAATTGCATTACTCCCTATAAACTTTGGAACAAGACCTCTCAAACTGCCATCCATTGGATAAGGGGATAATTGAATCCCTGCCAAATCAAACTGTTTAATCATTGTTGTGTGTTGATGAGGGGGGTGCCAGGTGGGTATTGATGCTAGTACGGTGGACCATTGAATTGTGTATGATAATATGGCACATACTGTTGACCATGAGGTGGTTGTGCTGAGTATATATTTTGTTGTGCATGATATGCATTGCCTCCATTCTAAAAATTTCCACTTTTACTACCAGGAATTTGAGGAGTCCAATGCCTGCTTGCATTTGTGTATTCATTCGTTCCATATACAAATTCCATTCTTCATCAAACATTTTTTAGAGTCGCCACCTACTTTTCCAAAAGTAGGAAAATGATTATCTTTGATCGTCTCCCCAGCAGAATCACTCTTTCTGAATCTTCTCAGATTATAACCTTTTCTTCAATGACTCTATATGATGGTCTTCAACCAAATTTTCTGATGTAATCCCTGATAGACTCACCAATTTTTTAGCTCTCAAAAATGCAGGTGGGATGCCTCAAGAGGCTACCAATCTCTTGATACGCTTTAGGGTAATAGACAAGGTCAAATGAATTAAACCTTCTACTCTTTAGGTGTTTCTAGACCTAGGTGGGTGTAGCTATCTGAATGAAGCAGACTTGACTTATGATTATCTTTCTTGTACAGTGATTTGTCCACAATGGTAGATGGAAGTGAACAAATGAAACCAAACTTGATAGCAATAGCAAAAGCAATCTTCTAATCTAAATCCTAAAATGCTCAATTAACATATGTAAAGAAACTAAATGAATGAATCTTAATGATGAAATTGTAGAGACCAGTGCCTTATTGGGTATGTGGAGTAAAATGAAACAGAAGTGGGCAACTTATTCTGGCTGAAACTCAAATTGTTGGCATATGTTTTGTTTATAACTTATATGAACATGCAAGATTGTGACTACTAAGCTCTACTTTAATAATCCAGATGAATCTCCCTGATTACTGTGATCAACCAAAAGGATTTAATCTTTTCTTGAGAGAACCAGTTAATAAACCACACAGATACAAAAAAAGTGCACTGATAAACTAAAAGTAAAATTGTTACATCAATTTCAACAACTAGAAAGAATCAATCATGGAGACAGCTTAGCAATACTTTTCAATAAACTCAATAGACAATTCATACCAGAAATAACCTGCCACACCAACTGATTTTCATTGAAATCGCCATTTGAAAACATGCATCATAGTCTCTGATATGAAAAATTTATTCTACTGTATCCATCTAACTATTGTATCTCCTAAAATATGATGATCATATTACATTTGGAAGTGCATATTTATAAACTAGAATTTGAATAGACACATCATTTTGAAATTTCATGTCGGCCAAAATCCATATCGACGAACTGTTATAATCAAAAAAATCCCCATGTCGGCCTGCAACTGTATTTTAGGAATTCAAACGTCGGCCACAATGCTTGAGTCCTTGTTTAATCATTTTCCAAGACATCCTATTAGCTATGCCGAAGGAAATTCAATCATTTTTCGTCCCCTTGGTTATATTCGCTTTCGCTGTGACCACGAGGAGTCGGGGAAACATCATACAACTAACAGTTCATTATACTGAAAGTCACCCCGAACGCCATCTCCAAGTCGCTGAGACATAAGAAGTTATCTTACCGAGATGCACCTTTGTTTCATTAACTATCGCTGTGACCACATGATATCGAAGAGACTTCTCATAGAATAAAATTTGCTTCACCAAAAGTCTTCATTCATCTTATGTCACTGTGACATATTGGTTCTCATGCCGACAAAGTCCTCATTATGTATTATCGATGAGACCGAAGGTCACTCACCGAGACATTACTTCAAAAGCCTTAACTCTTACCGATATGACCCATTCGCACCATCGGCAAGACCAGAGCCATCACCAAGATATTACATTGATGCCCATTAGTCTTACCGAGATTTCCTTTTGTGTTGGTCAGTGAGACCCTTTGAATTCACTATGAATTTTCACCGAAGCCAAAATCTTATTCTGATGTATCCTTTCATACGCTGGTCAGTAAGACAAGGTGAGTTCACTAAGGCGTTGCCTCGAAGAAAAAACCTTTGCCAATATGTGCCCTTTTCTGTCGCTGGAACAAAAGATGTGTCCTGCCGATATATGCCTAGAGATGGATCCCGATCACTGTGACATCAAATAAGTCTTCCCGATAGGCAACACAGACTTATACATCGCAGAAATACAATATGAAATGGGAAACCCTTCACCATCACAAGTCGATATGAGCAAGAATGTGAAAAATGCAGACATAGATGATTTTATGGGAAAAATATGGGAAAAATGCATTCATGGTGGGACTTATTTAGAAAATTATGAATGTGAACAATATGAAAAATCATCAGATTTTACAGTTCCAACAGGTCGAACCGACAAATCTCTTGATATTACCTTTTCTTCTCATGATATACTTAAAAAGCTTCCCAATGGTCCTCTTTACATAGCCAGTCACATCTATGATAAGCCCACCAATGGGATATTAATAGATCCCACCTATGGTGTGAATGTGATCATGGAAGAATTTTTAGTATTACATGATCTCTATCAAGATGATTATGATAAACCAACCACATGTATTAAAAAACATACTAGTTTTGCATTCCCTACAATCAAATTTATTGTACTTCCATTACAGATAGGGCCCAAAACTTTGGATGTAATATTTTCTATTATTCCACAATTTGATCAGTTTCATCTACAACTAGGTCATCCTTGACTTCACTCGATGAATTTTATTCCTTTAGTTGTTCACAAATGTTTGAAGTTTTTGCATGACAATGAGATATTTACCATACACCATAGTGGATTTAATCCATTGTCCTCTAAAGGTAATTTTTCCTTAGAAGCTTTTTGGATTGAACCTATGGAACCCATCACCCCTTGAAAAGACTTCTTTTTCATTATCAAAAGTTCAAACACAAATGAATAGGTGAATTGTCTCTTTGCCACATGTCTCCATCCACTTTAGATACTCCTATCCTAGATGAGAAAATGCTTCAGCCTAAGTCTAAACCTGAAAAAACAATGTAACCTCATGAGCAACCAACCATAGACACTTCCCCTTCATCGTATAAATTCCCAAGAGATAATGGAAACAACCCCATCTTGCCTCCTTGCATTAAACAATTTTACAAAGACATAGAGAAAGTGATTGATCCATCCCCTTCAGTTCCTTTTATTCCTCATCCTTAGGATGAAAAGGAGGCTATCGTAGATCAACCCACTCTTACACCTCAACAACTTCAACATAGAATTAAACAAAACCACGGTGCTAGGGAGCGTAGGCATCATTTTCAACTCTTTTCTCATCAAATACAAACTGAAAACAACAAGGAAAACCAACCTCCACCTTTGACATAAGACATACCTGACTACCCTCCTTCTCCTAACTGACCACAAGATAGTATGATACAACAATCACAACAAAATGGTCAGATACAACAACCACAACTCCTGATACATCCTTCATTATAAATTACTCTATGTCCTCCCATCATGATTAATCTAGATGATGATGATGATGAGATCACTAAAATAGATGAAGAAGTGCATAATTATTTAAACTCTTTATTTTCATCTACCATGAGCTTAAATGATAAATTTTCTACACCAAGTGAAGAACCTGGTACTTCCCCTAGTTCGGAACTT
Organism: Sequoia sempervirens; assembly: GCA_007258455.2. Lineage (NCBI taxonomy): Eukaryota > Viridiplantae > Streptophyta > Pinopsida > Cupressales > Cupressaceae > Sequoia > Sequoia sempervirens. Next base: position 47,152 of record VDFB02149257.1, on the reverse strand, counting down.
ACAATTCTTCCTTTGGATAGTCAACCACCCTCACAATACACTGAACATGATTGGGAAGTGGATAACTTGTTAGATGGTTGACTTACATTCGCATTACTAGCCTTTTCACATTTTCCCTTTTCTTTTCTTTTTATTTTCTTTGGTGTGATTGTATGTGCGTATTGTGTTCCCCCATAATGAGTGTTTGATATTCTCTTCTCTTTGTGCACTTCCTCTATTTGTACCTCTATTCTTCTATATGTTTTACATTTTACCTTTTCCTTTCCGCTTTTGTTTTGTGTTTTCCTTTTGGGGATGATGTAAAGTGTTGAGACACCCTATGTCTCTTCCATGTTGACCCAATTGTTCCCTTTTACTTTTTACTTTATCTTTTTTTTGTGTTTTTCCTATTGGGGATGATGTAAGGGATTGAGACCAAAATGTCTCCTTCATGTTGACCCAAAATCTTTTCCTTTTCTTTTTCCTTTTTTTTCTTTTCACTTGTGTTTTCCTTTTGGGGATGATGCAAAGCATTGAGACCGCAATGTCTCTTCCATGTTGACCCAAAAAAACTTTTGTTTTCCTTTGTTTTCACTCTCTTTGTGTCATTCTTCTAGTTCTATGTGTTTTGGGGAATGATGACAGTTCTGAGCTCTTTAATCAAAACATCAAAAATGAACATACTTACCCCAAATCCATAGATCCCTTATGTGTTTGGTGTGTTCCTTTCTAGGGGGAAGCCTCCTTTTCTTTTCTTTTCTTTATCGTTTACATGAAGCAACCTTACTTGGAAACATATGACTTGGCATAGGGGCTTTCCAAGTTGGCTCTCACATTTTTTTTTCTTTTTGCATTTCTTTTCCCTTTGCTACTTTAAAGTAATTTCTCATAGAATGGTGTGTCGAAATTCCTTTAAAGTGGGGGGCATACATTGGAATTATTCACTTGCATTCTTGGTTCTTAGTGTAGCCTTGTCACTTCATACAATGTGTTTGTCACTTTTTCGATGACATTGGGTGTGATGTCCTTCATAAGTGTGATCTATCTTAGCATATTAAATTCCTCTTAGGGGCTTGAAGCAACACACTACATCCACTAAGTTGTGAATATTTCATTCTTTTATTGGTCCTCTCTTGGAGACATTAGACACAGTGTTACCTAAGTGATAGACCTCACATGAACTTAACAAGACTCCTTTGAACTTTGCATTACATTTTACATCTTTTCCACCTTACATAACACAACTTGCATGCCTTTGGTACCATCCTTCTTGTTCATAAGTTCTAAGCATACGAAGCTTTTCTTGTCTCATGAAGCACAAACCAAAATTTTCCTTTATGGTTCCTTGTTAAAGTTATCAGGAGGTATAACTTTGATATGGTTGAGTGGGAAGCCCATTCCATGGCACAAATTTCCCCATAGACACCTATGTTTTTGTGAGTGCATACCAACTAGCATATGTTTCTCACCTTTTAGGCCTTCTCACCCAGCAAACCACCATGAGTTTTGTTGCCACAAAGTGAGTATGCATTTTTTTTTCAGACAAACAACCTGGATCTGATTCACAACTAGCTAAACAAATGATCGAAGCTTGATCTGAATTTTCCTTTTCCTTTTCCCCTTCTCTCTTTGTCTTTAACTTGTGTTCCTTTGTTCTTATGTTTAGTTTGCCATGGGATCTTCATCTTGGGGGCTTGATCATCCCTCTTGATCATTGTAATTCCATCTTGCTAGCATAAGTGCATTTGGACCTCCCTCTCGATATGCATGGATAATTTAATATGAGTTTGAATTAAGTTCATCCTCTCACTAAAGTGGGCACTAAATGTACCATATAAAAATGGATAATTGACATTTTAATGGCCTTTTAGGTCTTTCTCTTGTGATGCTTGATCTATTTTTCTTTGATTTAATGTTGCAATGTAACTTATGCATTCACATTAGGTCCTAAATATTCAAATTATGATGTCTTATGAAGGTGTTGTGAAGTGTTGTAACACATTTCTACACTTTTTTCTAGACTCTTATATTATAATTCATCTAAAAATCACCCTTTTATCGCTTATCAAGTCCTATTTTAAAGTGTTGTAAAGTCCTGTAACAAGATTTCATGCTTTTCTAGGCTAGTTATCACTATTTACACCTTTTGTATGCTTTATATGACCCCTTTATGCACTTACAAGACTTAATTAAGTGTATTTTTTAATGTAAACCTAACAAACAACATTAAATGAAACTTAATTCCCAACACCCACTAACAATCGTAGAGTGGGACCCATTTGCCATGGGTGGCGAATGAGTCCCTCTTGGTTCCAAATTCAAAATAATTCAAATTTTATTTTAGGTTTTATTCAAAAAGATGTTATGTGAGCTTGTGATGTATTATTGGGTAATTAAGGCATAAGTGTGTATAAATAAGTGTTTTTCCATCCATTTCAATCCCCCATTCATTCACTACTTCATCCTAACATTCAATCTCATTTACTCTTCCATTCAAGCATCTATCAAGCATTTGGAGTAGCCATTAACATATATTCATATTTCTACAACAATGTTTTGGTGATTTTAGGACATTTTCATGTTGTTTATTCATCATTTTCCTTCTTCATTTTATTTCATTTCTTTAAGGGTTTGATTACCGAAGCGGGATTTGACCAAGAAAAATCCCTATACTCTAACCCTTAACCATTTTTCACCTTTTGCATGTGTTTATGTAGACTTTATATGTATATTTTTCAAGAAAATAGGTGTTGAAAGGTGTTCAACAAGTCATCAAAGTGTTTCAAGTCAACTAAACCCTAATTCAAGCTTGGAGAAAACCTACAACCTATTTTCTATAGATTTGACTTCGTCAACCCAACAAGAAGACAAGTGCAGATTGTGGACCTACAGGATTGACCTTTGAATTTGTAGAATTTTAGAGGAGGTCTAATTCTCCGTCATGGTGAATGAGTCCCACTTGTAGGCTGGAAAATTTTATTTTGTCAGAATCCAGTCCTCAACAGTCAGAAAACAGTTTTAGGCATTTTTTCCAGTAGGATGACTAATTCACCATCAGTGGAGAATGAGTCCCACTAGAGACAAATAATTTTTTTTCCAATTTTAAAAACCTTCGAAGATCAGCATTCAATTTCTAGGTTCAATCTATTAAGCCTCATTCAATTTGGTTTGCATTAGTTCATGATTTTAGTTCATCTTCTACATATCACATTGTGTTTTCAAGCATTGCATATTTCATTAGTTTTTCATTCATAATCAATCAATCTCATCACTTAGATGCATTTAGATCATTTCATTTAGTCATAATTCCATTATATATTCCTTTATTTGAATGAACCAACTCAATTTTAGTGTTCTATCTCTCTCCTTTTAGGTGAAAAACCCTAAGAGTGCAAGAGAAGTCCATAAAACCATAAAATTGATGGTTTAATACCACCTTGGGCATATGAGTCCCACCTAGGTGGGACCCATACACCACAAATGGCATGAGTCCCATTTGGCCTATTTGTAAGGATTTAAGCAAGAAAATTGGGTTTTCAGTTCAAATTTCATGAATGTCATCTTGTGGGATCCAATTAAGGGGAAAATTAGATGGATTTCCTATATAAATGAGGTCTCAAATCATTATTTCATACAATCCTACATGATATCAAGTCAAGCACTCAAGACTTAAGCATTCCAAGACTTTACAAGATCATCAAGAGAGCATTCAAGATTATTTCTAATGCATTCAAGGGCATAATTCTTCATCAATTGTTGGAGAAATTGAAGATCCATTATCATGTCAAGGTTATCAAGCATCAACCATGTTGGTGAGCTAGTGTTGTGATGTTGCATTCAAGATCCAAGATCAAGCATTGTTCCACACTTATTTCAAGATCTAGATCCACATCCTTCATGGCCATTTCATGTTAGATTACAAATTTACAAGACATTATTCAAGGTATTATTATTCATGTTTCATGTTATGTGATTTTTTCATTGTCTCATCATTTGGTTTAATTACCTCAAAGGGGTTTGACCAAGGCAAACCCCCATTTACTAACAAATCAATAATTTTTTCTCTATCTACATGTGTGATTATAGATCTAGGTGTCTTGGAGCTTGAAGATCCCTTCAAGAGTAAGTTTCAAGCTTAGATAAAGTTGTTAGAGTTGTCCCTTTATTTTAAAGGTTGCTATCTTCACAAAAAGTTATCTACAGGCTTGAAATCAAGGTTTTGAAACTGAAAATCAGTTTGGGAACAAAGAGTAGAGATTGGAGTATAGATCTGAACTTTGAATTCCTAAAAAAGTGGAATGAGAATGATACACTAGAAGTGGCATATGAGTCCCACTATAGGCATTTTTCCAGGTTTTTGTAGTTTTAGACACCCATTTTCTATATTTTAGTTTTTGCACAAAAACCTAGATATGGAACAAATACACAAAGACTAGTGTATGAGTCCCAATAGGAATTTTTTTTAGGATTTTTAGTTTTTTAGATTTCATTCTATTCATCTTTATATTTTCAGGTTCACACATTTCATCTTACAACTTTCTATTCTGATTTATATGCATTTTTAGGTCATTTAGTCAAGTATTGCATCATATTAGGGTTAATCATTAGATCTTGCATTTCATTTGTTTCTCCAAGTCCTAGCTTGGTGGTGAACCCCTATTTAGTCATTAATCAAACCTTAGGAAATCCCTATTGCAAGATCTCTTTCCCCCTTATACATTGTATTGTGATCTCTAAGGTTTCCTTGAATGCGGAGCATAGAAAGTTTGTTGCCTTAGGTCCTAAACCCTAGCGGGGACAATTTTCTATCTTACAATAATATGCTAAGAGAGATCACACTCTTGATGGACATCACACCCAATGTCACCACAAAGCGAAAGATGCATCACATGAAGTAAGAATATTACACCAATATGAAACACGAAATACAAAAGAATAATACCAATGTATTCCCACACTTTAAAAAAATTGCTAAACACTATGCTATGAGAAATTACTTTAAAGTAGCAAATCATAAATTTTAGCAATCAAGAATACATGAGAGATTATTTGGAAATCCCTATGCCAAGTCATATGTTTCCAAATAAAGCTACGTCATTCAAAAGGAAAAGATAGGGGTTTCTCCCAAAAATAAACTCCAAACACATGAGGGATCCATGAATTTGGGGTCAGTATGTTCTTGCTAGAATTTTTTTAGAGAGCTTGGAACTATCATAATTCCCAAAATACTCATAGAACTAGAAGAATGACATGAATAGAGAAAAAACAAAGAAAAACATTTTGGTTCAACATGGAAGAGACATGAATTCCTTGATGCCATCATCCCCAAAAGGAAAATACAAGATAAGTGAAAAGCTTTTGGGTCAACATGGAAGAGACATGAGTGTCTTGACACCTTACATTATCCCCAAAAGGAAAACACAAGACAAAGAAAAGATAAAGGAAAAAAAAAATGACATAGAGAAGAATGTATGTACGGATAGAGGAATGTCACAAAGAGAGAGAGATACATCTAGAATAGAACATCACAAAGGATCACATTATGCACATGAAATCACATAAAGAAATAAAATACAAAGGACTAGTAAGGCACGTGCGAGTCAACCTATGAGAAATTTTTCCACATCCCAATCATGATCATCATATAAAGAAGGTGGAAAACTAGCCAATGGGACAATGAAAAATGCATTACTAGGGCAAGGCTATCTAATTCTTGCACCCACTAAGTGAAATAAAAGAATGTGTTGAGGTAGGTAATGGGAAAGAGCTCCTTGCATTTTGAGATGATTTGTAATAAATGTATAACATTTAATAGTGAGATGAAGGATACCCTACAACTATTACATGGCATGGAGCACAAAAGGGTCTTGCTTTAAGGGACAATTTCTAACATATCAAGTTTCTCAAGAGGATTCTTCTTAAAGTCTAACATTCATCAATGAGATGCCCAAGAGTTATATGATATGCACAATAATTCTTATCTTTTAGGGTTTTTGATTCTCCATTGAAATCCAACCTCTATTAACAAGCTCTTCTAGTTTTCATTCAACTTGTGTTATATTTTTCAGGAGTGGTAAGTCTCTAAATTTGTAAATCTTTTGTTTATTTCCAAATTCACCAAATTCTTGAGTTGAATGTTGAGGAGGAGGACCTAAGACGAGCTTGCAATCCTTATAATCGTTACAAATCATTGGTTGTTCTTTAGGAAGGAGGACACTCATATTGGGAGGAGGATCATGATATCCTAATCCTTTCGTATCTTCAGTTGGTATTTTCTCTAAAATTTGATGAATTTCATGTTCGATTTTTGTATCACATCATTGTTTACTGAAGATTGTGAATCCTCTTACATAGGTCTCTTCTATATTTAAAGGAGTGTTGGTCACTTTTTTAATCTAAAATGGTTGAATGTGTGTTGGATTAGAGGAACTAGGCTTGCCTATTGTAGGTTTGGCTTATATCTTAGTTTTAGGATGTAAGTAACCAAACATCTCAAGTGGTGGTATTATAGGGGGTGTTGGTTGTTCCATGGATGGATAGAAGGATACATTGTTTCCAAGGTTATTAAGGAAATAGTTTAGGAATTCATTCATGCTATCATCATCTTCTCCAATGATTTTAACATCATGAGGAGGACATGCATTAGGAGTTGAGTGAGCATGAGTAAGTTCACTTTCATTAGGGTCATTTCCAAAAGCACAACTTGACACATCCACTAAGGACTTCAAGGACATCCACATCTTACCAGAGCACATATCCATTATTAAATGCAATACAAGAACTTAGAGTGAAAGGTCACAGTATGCAATGTACATAATGAACCAAATGAATGTATATATAATGAAATAGATGAAATGGAAACACTGCAAACTAAAAAAACAAACTAACAACAATTTAAATGAAAAACACAAAAAATGGAGAATTTAATGTTGTAAAATGTAGTATAAAATTTGAAATGAGACTAAATCACCCAAAGGGGCATATGAGTCCCAATTATTGTTTTTCAAGGGTTTGAATAGTGAATAAAAGTCAACTCAAAATACCTAGAAATTAGGAAAAATCTCCTCTACTAGGACTAAATTTCCCAAAGGGCCATATGAGTCCTAGTTTAGGGTTTTTGCATCGTTTTCAGTAGAATTTCTATGAATGTTATGTTTTCTATTTTCAATTATGTCTAAGCTAAGTGAAAATGTATATTTTAGATGAAATTCAATGATGCAAGAAGCAAAAATGCAACCTATATGCACTTTCACTAATGCAAGAATTATAAACCCTAGAGGTATAACTTTGATATGCATGACTGTGGTACCTTCTTTTTGTTCATTACATTTTTCCTTGTGGCACATTGTTAAAGTTATCAAGAGGTATAAATTTGATATGGTTGAACATGAAGCCCACCTAGCAGCATGACTTTTCCCCATAGCCACCTTTATGTTTGTGAGTGCATACCAACTACCGTATGTATCTTACCTTTTTGGGATTTCTCACCCCGTGGACAACTAGAAGTTCTATGGCCCTAGAGTGAGTACATTTGAGCTTTCTCACCCCGCAAACAGCCAGAAGTTCCATGGCCCCAAAGAAAGTACATTTGGGTCTTCTGACCTGATGGACTGTTATGTGTTTTGTTGCCCCAGAGTGAGTACACATTCTCTTTTTCAAACAATCAGCCTAGATCTAATCCACAACTAGTTAGATTGATGATCAAAGCTTCATCTGGTTCATTTCAACACTTGTGTGTTCCTTTGTTCTTATGTTCATTTTTCCATGGGATCTTCATCCTGGGGGCCTGATCATCCCTCTTGATCATTGTCATTCCATCTTCCAAATGTAAGTACATTTGAACCCTCCTCTCGATGTTCATGGCTAATTTAGTGTGAGTTTGAAGCATGTTCATCTTATCACTAAAGTGGGGGCTAAATGTGCCATAGAAAAATGCCCCCTTGTCATTTTCATGGCCTTTTAGGTCTTGTTTCATGGTGTTTGATCTATTTTGCTCTGATATGTTGTAACATGGCTTGAACATGCATATTTAGGTAGTAAAATTGAAATAGCGACCTTTTGTGAAGGTGTTGTGAAGTGTTGTAAGACATTTCTACACTCTTCTAGACTCTATTCATTAAAATTCACCTAAAAACAACTTTTTCATCACTAATCAAGTCCTTTTTTGAAGTGTTGTAAACTCTTGTAACAAGATTTCATGCTCTTCTACGCACAACTTCACTATTTATCACTTTCTCATTCTTTATTTGGTCCCTTTATGCCCTCATATGCCTTAATTAAGTCCATTCTTGAATGTTAACCCAACAAACAACATTAAATACAAAATAATTCCTAACACCCATTTTCAGGTCCTAGGTGGGACCCATTTTCCATGGGTGGCGAATGAGTCCCCCTTGGCTCCAAATTCAAAATTTTTAAAATTTCCTTTCAGATTTTTATTCAAAAACACTTGATGTCAGCCTGCGATGAGGTATGAACAAGTAAGTAAGGCACAAGATTGTATAAATAATCATTTTTACATCCATTTCAACCTAAATTCCATTCACCCATCAACATCAAATCATTCATTCACTAATTCAAGCATTTACATAATCAAATCAAGCATAAATCAGACTTCTTGGAGCAACCATTGACATCACTTTAGATTTCTCCAACAAGGGTTTGTTGAGTATTTAAATTTTCATGTTGTGTATTCATCATTCTCTTTCCATTTCATTTCTATTTCTATTTCAAAGGTTTGATTACCAAAGTGGGGTTTGACCAAGGCAAACCCCTATATCCTAACCCTCAACACTTTTTCCCCTTCACATTTGTTTTTGTATGCATATTTATCAAATGGAAAGGTGAGAAAAGTTGTACATATCCCATCAAAGTCATTCAATGTGTCTCAAGCCCTATTTCAAACTTGGAGAGAGTCTACAGGTTGAGTTTTGTAGATTTAGATCTGAGGAATCTTTAGAAACAAAATTGCAGATCATAAGCCACAGAATCCTGTCCAGAATTCTTTGTTTTCCAAAAGAGGACTCATTTGTCATTGATGGAAAATGAGTCCCATTTCTAGGCTTGAATAATGATTTCTATAGATTTGGATACCCAATTCCCCAAAACTGGTTCTGGTACTTTCTGGAAAAAATAGGACTCATTCATCTAGAATGTTGAATCAGTCCCAGTGAGCATTCCTGGTGTCTTATGCAATTGTTCAAAGCATCATTCCACCCTCTTCCAAATTTGAGGTACATCCCTCCAATTGGGTTATTTTTTCTTTTAGTTTGTTTACATTTCTACTTAAATAGTTTGAATACACATTATGTTTTCCAGAACTTTTACATTAGATTAGAATTACATTCCTTAGTATTCATTTTCATTAGGTTTTCAACATTTAAATACATCCACACACACACTTTACACCCCTTCTTCCATTTCTTCTAATGAGAACATAAGCATTTTTGGCCTATCTTTCTCCTTCTAAGTGAAAAACCCTAGGAGTGATAGAAAGCAAGTAGGTGCCAAAAATCTATGTTTCAACAGTAATACCTGATTTTGTGAAAGTTTCCTTAATTTTGCATCTTAATTGTTAGATTGGAATTGATAAAAATACCTTGAATTTATAGGTAATTTTCTAATTTCCTAAAAATTAAACATCAAAAGCCAAATTTTGCAATTTGAATTTAGGGTATGTGCAGGATCATCTTGGAAAAAGTAGGCCCTTAAGTGGAAAAAAATTTTAAAAAAAAAGAGTTAGGCGAGTATGTGCAGGAACATGATGGGCCAAAAAGTGGCAATATGATGGGTATGTGGCTGATAACTTTTTACCCAAAATTGATGAAATGGAAAGGGTTTTTAAAGGAGATTCTCATCTTTCCACCAATATAAATTATTCTTTACTTTGAATTTAATAAGTAATTATTATTCATTTTCTATTTGAATTACACTAAAGTCCCGATTGATAGGTTGATTGAAAAACATCTATAGCTTTCAAATAGAATCAGATTTTTTAAATCCAAAACATGCATCACATTCTATAGTTCACATACTATAGGATTAAAAAAAAAAAAAAAGAATTTCATGATGTTTTGACTAAGTTAAGGTAGTCAGACATACAAGTTTTTATATTTTTTAAAAGTTGTAATAAAAATTCATAATTAATTATTTACTTGGAAAAAAATTACAAAAAAATATGTATCACATCGTGACATGAGTCTTTTACTTATATCTAAAATCTTATAAAAATACTATTATTTTATTAGGGTTAGGGTGGTCAAACAGACACGTACTTCTTATTTTTTCCCTGAAATTTAAGTACTACTACATTGAAATTTCAAATTTTCACCAAATAAATTTTTTCTTTTAAAACAAACCTAATAGTTTAAAATCTACATTCAATTTTCTACAGATTATATTCTTAAATATTTTTGAAATAATATAGATAACTTATTAAAAAATTTACGTCAAGTTGCCTAACTCTAATTTTTCTAAATATTTTGCCACTTAAGGCCTATTGTTTCCATGATGATCCTACACATACCCAGACAACTTGACATAAAAATTTGAATAACTTATCTATATTATTTCAAAAAAAGTAAGAATAGAATCTACGACAAATTGAATGTAGTTTCTAAACTACTAGGTTTTTTTAAAAAATTCTATTTGGTGAAAATTTGAAATTTCAATGTAGTAGTACTTAAATTTTAGGGAAAAATAAGAAGTAGGCTCATTCTGACCACCTAACCAATAAATAATATTTTTATAAGATTTTAGATATAAGTAGAGGACTCATGTCCAATGTGATGCATATTTTCTTGCAATTTTTTTCCAAGTAAATATAGTTAATTATGATTTTCTTATCACAACTTTTAAGAAATATAAAAACTCGTATGTCTGACCACCTTAACTTGGTCAAAACTTCATGAAATTCTTTTTTTTTTAATCCTATAGTATGTGAAGCATAGAATGTGATGCATGTTTTGGATTCAAAAAATGTGATACCATTTGAAAGTTATAGATGCTTTTCAATTACCCTATCAATTAGGACTTTAGTCATAATTCAAATAGAAAATGAATAATAATTATTTATTAAATTAAAAGTAAAGCATAATTTATATTGGTGGAAAGCTAAGAATCTCCTTTAAAAAGAAAAATTGTTTCATTAATTTTGGGTAAAAGAAAGTTGTCAGCCACATACCCTACACATACCCATCATATCGCCACTTTTTGGCCCATCATGATCCTGCACATACCCTTTAGATCATAAAAATACCATCAAAACCTATTTAAAAATGGGATCCTAAACTTAAGGAGGACCCATTTTCCTTTGGTCAAATGGGTCCTAGGCCCTAAACCTAGGAAACACATTTTCCTAGATGTGTAATTTGATGTTTACAACTATTTAATGTAGGTTCCCCTTTAATAAAATGAAATTAGTTAGGCTTTTAAATGCATAATTGGGCCAATTAAAGGTTTAATTAAGTCCAATTAATTAAGGGGATGCAAACATAATATGAAAATGTAAAGGGGTACATTTTTTGACACTACATTTACATACCCCACATGACATTCATAGACATTTTAAGCATTGTATAGATAATTTCCCTTATAGAATGGAACAAGGAATAGTTGCAAGTGATGAAAAATGCATCTGGACCATTTTTGAGGCTTCTAACACTCAAAAAATATAGAAAAGTGTTACTAAAATGTTCTTGAGGTGTGAGGCATAGTTTGGGCAAGTTTCTGGACAAACAAATGATGATATTCAACTCACAAACACTCTAAAAATCTACCCCAAACATTGAAAACGTGATTGACCTTCATTTTTGTGGTGGGGAGCAACATCATAGCTTTAAGAATGAAAGAATAACAAAGAAATGACGATGCTAATGCCAAAAATTCATTGGTGATCTCCAAGCATGAAACATTCAATGAAATGCAACCTTGCAGATTATTGTAGGCTAAAAGAAAAGAGTAGTAGAAAATGACAATAGGAAAAGAAGATTATGGAAAACAAAAAATAAGTTTGAATAGCATGTGAAAAATCCTCTTTTCTTGGTGCCCAATCAACATTCCAACTTAGCAAATGAAAAGTAAATGAGATGCATTTTGCAACACTTTTCTTAGTTGCAACATTCACTCATTTTCCTCTTTTAAAGCATTAAGTAAATGCTTTCTTACCAAATGGAAAGTAGAATAAAACTTGGGATCCAAAAATCCCAGTTAACAAGTCAAGCAATACTTGACCAATCAAGGAACCATCATAGCTCTTTAAGTCATCGCAACCGTGCCTTTAGCCTAGATCACATCAGCAACAAGGTGAACCAATTAAATTCATATTACTTCCCATTGCATTATTGTTGCCTTTATTCATTTATTCCCCTTCACACAATAAGAGTGCACATTTAAGCCACATTGAAATAGTTTCCAATTAAATTTCTCTCAAACCAATGGGATTTAATCACTCAAATAACCAATATTAGACATGAAAATTGTCATTTAAAGGGCCTAGCTTGCCTTTAAAAATAATAAAATTGATCTATGGGAGAAGCAATGAGAAAAATACAATTTTCTAGCTATTCTTCTTGACTTCAAATATATCTAAAACATTTAAAATTTTCAAATAATTTCAAAATTATATCATAGTGAAATTAACATTTTTAATTTCTCTATAGGCCAAATGATGGAATTGATGCTACAAGTGCATACAACCTCTGGAGGCACTAAAAATTTGAAAGCAGACATTATTAAATATTTACATCATTGTGTCATTTCAAAAACTTCATAATAAATAAATTTTTTAAACCTCCTTTGTACTGGGCCTTTTGATAGAGAACTTAATAAAATTCTAGTTCAGGTCTTGAAACTCCTCCAATGACCACAAAAATATTGATATAGGTATTTGAGAATAAAATAACACCTAGGTCACTAGGAGAATTAAGCCATCTAAAAAAAATTATGGCACCCTCCAGAATCACTCTAAAATGGCAACAAATTAAAATTTATCTCAAAACTTGTCTGATAGCCATGAAATTGAGTTTGCATACCCATGGTGAGCCATAAAAACTTTCTACAAAAGGGAATTTTCATGATGGCTCATAGATTAAGAGATTTTGATGCCAAAATTTTAGGGCTAGTTGGTCACCACAAGGCTTGAAAATAGGGTTTCATTACCAATCCGAGGAAAGCTAAGCAATAAAAATGGAGGAAATTTCTAGATGATAATAGGTTCCTTCATGTGAGTGCATCAACTTTCAACAATATTTTCCTTGTGACTCTTAAACTTCTTTGATTATTCAAATCCTCATAGGTGATATTATTCTTATTATCTTTACTTTATTTTATATTAAATTATTGTCATTTTAGGTTGCTCTCTTATTGTACCCCTGAGCATATACTAAGCTCCATTATTTAAAAATATTTCATTCTACTTCACTTAATATATTGTCACTATTCTTAATTTTTAGATGCACTTAGAGTAAAAACACACACTATTTAATATTATTTATCTTGGTTGATATAGAGGTAGAAATACCAAAGTAGGTGTTTGACCTTAATGAATATCCTGAAACAACCTCAACATTTTCTTGTTCTTTGTAGATGCAAATTACTTTGGGTTGATATATCTAGCTACTTGTGAGCTTGGTGATATCTCCCATCTTCTCATTTATTTCATTATTATTTTAATCAATTTTTTTTAATAATTTTTTTTTAAAAAAGTGGCAAGCAACAAACATATATTATTAAAATAAAGAGAAGTATAATGTGAGGAATTACATAATCTAATCGACATGAGGCAGGAATCAAAGATACTATTGAGAATCAAAAACCAACAATACATTTAGACTGGATCATGAAATGAAGAATCAGAGCCAAAACAATATGAGAAATCCCATTTAGGGTTACAGTTGAAAGAGTGAGAATCCTAACCATGCACTAGTACAAAAATAGCTCAAGAGTACATCATATATTCACTTATAGAGAGCAAAGATCACAGTATGATAGAGAACATCCATTCCAAAGAAAGAAGAGCTAGATTCTTAACATCAAAAAGTTCCATTGTAAGCTACAAAGATGTGAAGAAGACCAAAGAGGAGATGACGAAGATGAGATCTCAAAAATAGAAGCATGTGTCGACTAATTCTGTGAGAAGGAGAGCCACGAGCCATCATCAAGAGAAAACACCACTTTCCTCCAAAGATTCCAGATCAATAGGAGGCGAGAAATAAGGAATTGAGTGTGGATCCATGAGAGCATGCCTTATTAGAAACTACATAGAGTCAAACAAGTATAACAATATATTTGAAATAGTATTCCCTAACCAAGCTTGAGCCTATGGAGGCTTCATATAAAGTCATAAGAATAATCATCCAATAAAACATTAGCCATAGTATTAAGAAGGGAAGTGATAAAATGATGCCACCCACAAGATTGGAGCCCTTCATAATTTCATAATTATCCACAGCATTTTACATAAAGGGAAGAGGGAAAACATGGGGAAGTGAACCGTAGATTTTTGGCACCACAAGACTCCCTAATTTTCTAGGGTTTTTCACCTAAAAGGAGAGAGGTAGGCCAAAAATGCTAACTAGGTTCATTCAAATTATGTTATGTATGATGTTATTTAGGACTAAATGAGATTATGTAAGTGCAATTAAATGATTTAAATGACTAAATTTGAATGCAAAACTAAAGATTCATGTTATGCTGGAAAACACTATGTGATATGCAAACAATGAACTATGAAAGAATAAATGCAGAACAAAAAAAGATGAGCTGAAACAGTGTGCACCTGCGCAAGAATTGAGAAATTTGGAATGGTCTAAATGTTTTCTAGAATTACAAAAATTCACCAGTGGGACTCATTCACCTAGGGTGTCGAATTAGTCTTGCTTTTGGTGAAAATTGTTGGGAATAGGTTTCTGAGTGTCGAGATCTGGAATCTGACAAAACTTAGATTTCCATCCTTAAGGTGGGACTCATTCACTATTGGTGGTGAATCAATCCTCTCCCAAATTTTTTAGAAATTAGGAGACAACTATGCAACACCAAACCTGGAAATGTATGCTTGTCAGGTTGCTAAAGTCAATTTTGCAGGAAACTGACAAAATACCTACTCCAAGCTTGAAATATGGTTGATTTGACTTGAAACACCTAGTTGACTTGATGATCACTCTTCAACACCTAACTGCTTGTTAAATCTGCATACAAAAGTCTACAAACACACATGCAAGAGGGGGAAAATGGTTGAAGGTTAGCAAATTTCCTTGGTCAACCCCACTTTGGTAATCAAACCATTAATGAAATAATGAAAGGAAAGAGAATGATAAACAAATAACATCCAAATTCTATTAACTTACCAAACCCTTGTTGATGAAAATCTGAAATTGTGTCAATGGATGCTCCAAAATCCTTGATTAGTGCTTGATTTAATGTTGTAAGATGCTTGAATGCTTGAATGTGATGTGTGAATGTTGGAGATTGAGTACTTGAATGAATGGGGGTGGATGTAAAAACACTTATTTATACATTATTGTTCCTTAGTAACCCATTAATACCTCATCGTAGGGAAACATCAAGTGATTTTGAATAAAAACACAAAAGGAAATTTTTAAACATTTTGAATTTGGAGCCAAGGGGGACTCATTCGCCACCCATGGTGAATGGGTCTAACCTAGGACCTAAAATGGGTGTTGGTAATTAAGTCATGTTTAATGTTATTTGTCGGGTTTACACTAAAAAATGCTCTTAATTAAAGCTTATAAGGGAATAAATGGGTCAAATAAAGCCTAAGGAAGGTGTGAATAGTGAAATTAAGCCTAGAAAAGTGTGAAATCTTGTTACAAGACTTTACAACACTTCAAAATAGGACTTGTTTAGTGATGAAAAGGTGATTTTTATGTGAATTGTAATGAATAGAGTCTAGAAAAGTGTAGAAATGTTTTACAACAATTAACAACACCTTCACAAGACATCATTATTTGAATTTTAGTACCTAAATATGCAAGTTCAAGCCATATTACAACATAAAATAAGAGAAAAGTAGGCCAAACATCATGAAACCAGACCTAAAAGGCCATGAAAATGACAAGGGGTCATTTTGCTATTGGAAATTTAGCCCCCACTTTAGTGAGAGGATGAACTTGCTTCAAACTCATAGTAAAGTAGCCACAGACATAAAGAGGAGGGTTCAAATGTACTTACATTAGCAAGATGGAATGACAACGATCAAGAAGGATGATCAAGCCCTCAGGATGAAGATCCCATGGTAAACTAAACATAAGAACAAAGGAACACACAAGTGTTGAAATGAGAGAATTAGATGAAGCTTTGATTGTTTGTCCAACTACTTGTGGATTAGATCTAGGTTGATTGCTTGAAATGGAGAATGTATACTCACTCTGTGGCAATAGAACTCATGACGGTCCGCTGAGTGAGAAGGACCAAGTATACTCACTTTGGGGCCATGAAAATTTTGGTTGTCCATGGGGTGAGAAATCCCAAAGGGGAGATACATGCTCTAGTTGGTATGCACTCACAAACACAAAGGTGGCTATGGGGAAAGTTGTACTATTGGATGGGCTTACCACTCAACCATATTAAAGTTATACCTCCTGATAACTTTAACAAGGCACCACAAAGGAAAATTTCGATTTCGGCTTCATGAGACAAGCAAAGCTTCGTATGCTTAGAAATCATGAAAAAAAGGGAAGGTACCATGGGCATGCAAGTTGCGTTATGCAAGGTGGAAAAAATACAAAATGCAAAAGATGTTGAAAGGATTCTTGTTAAGTTCATGCAAGGTCAGTCACTTAGGGAACATTGTGTCTAATGTCTCCAAGAGAGGACTAATCAATTAATAAAATATTCACAACTTAGGGGATGTAGTGTATCACATCATGCCACTAAGAGGAATGTAATATGCTAAGATAGATCACACTTATGAAGGACACCACACCCAATGTCATCCACAAAGTGACAAACACATCATATAAACGACAAGGCTACACTAAGAGCCAAGAATGCAAATGAATTAATGGTAATGTATGCCCCCCAGTTTAAAGGAATTGCTACACACTGTTCTATGAGAAAATACTTTAAAGTAGCAAAGGAAAGAAAATGAAAAAAGAAAACAAGACATGAGAGCCAACTTGGAAAGCCCTATGCCAGGTCATATGTTTCTGAGTAAGGTTGCATCATGTCAATGAAAAGGAGAAATAAAAGAATGGTAGTTTCCCCTAAAAAAGAGCACACCAAACACATAAGGGATCTATGGACTTGGGGTCAGTATGTTCATTGCTACAATGTTTTTATTAAAGAGCTTGGAACTATCATCATTCTCAAAAGCACATAGAACTAGAAGAATGACACAAAGAGAGAAAAAATAGAAAAAAAAGGTCTATTTTGGGTCAACATGGAAGAGACATTGTGGTATCAATGCCTTTCATCATCCCCAAAAAGAAAACACAAGTGAATTTAAGAAAAAGAAAAGGAAAAGATTTTGGGTCAACATGAAGGAGACATTTCGGTCTCAATGCATTACATCATCCCCAAAAGGAAAAACACAAGAAAAAGACAAAAAGGAAAAGGTAAAATGGACCGATTCAGTCAACATGGAAGATACATAGGGTGTCTCAATGCTTTGCATCATCCCCAAAAGGAGAACACAAAACAAAAGCAAAAAGGACAATGCACAACATATAGAGGAATAGAGGTACAAATAGAAGAAGTGTACAAAGAGAGGGAATATCAAATGCACATTATAGGGGAACATGATACACACATGAAAGAAAAATGAAAAAGGAGCAAGTAATGCAAATGGAAGTCAACTGTTAACTAAGTTATTGGTTTCTCAATCTTAAGTAGTGAAGCGAAAAAGGAATAACATAGTTAAGAGATAGAGACAAATTCATTACAAGGATAAGACTACAACTTATTTCCCCCCACACAGTTTAAAGGAAAGAATGAGTCAAAGGATCATGCAATAGTGAGAATAGGGAATTCTACAACTATGGCATGATAAAGGGATTTAGTGGTTATGGGACAAGAGGAAAGCAATCAGTATAAGTGAAGTGATACTTATCCAGTATGTCCTTCAATTCCTGACATTCTTTGGTTCGATGTCCAATAATGTGATGATATTTGGAAAATGGTATATTAGAATCTTTAGGATGAATGACCAACCTATTCATAGGTGGTAAAAGTATAAGACCTTTGATTAAAAGTAGTTGAAGTCTTCTTTCACATTCGGGTGGAGGATGTGTAGGAAAATTTCAAGTTTCTTGAATTTGTAAGGTCATTTTCATTTGTTGGATTCTGTTGTTTCATGAATGGAAGGAGGAAGAGGACCCGTGGGGATCCTAGCATCGATGTTTTTGATAAAGGGAAAAATGGGTTTTACAAGGACTTGAAACCACCAAGTTTACAACAAGATAGAAAGGACAGAAAGTCCAACAAAAAAAAATAGGCTACTAAAAAAGGAAAAAAACTAGAAAAAGTAGTAGCCACCCACAACAGAATAGGAGGATCAAACAAAAAACCAGCCAAAAAGCTAGCAAAAAGACCAACTGCCATTAACCAAGAGTCTTCAGAATAGACTCGCTTTCAACCTCCAGGTTTTGCATATCTTGAGCACCCTTCTTGAAGGTTTGAATCATTTGTGGCGTAGGAGGAGCCTTCCTCTTCAAATTAGCCCTGGTCCTCTTAGAAATACCGACATACTCATCCTGGTTTTTATCATTGGCCTCTTCCAGATCAACCACCAAAGACCCCTATTGAGCTTTGTCCAATTTTTCTGTCATGGCATTGATTATGATGGTGTTGTGTCTTGCCATCCTATTGTTCTACTCGGCTATATTTTTAACAGTATTTTTCATTTTTTCCAGCTCAATTTCAACCCTTCTATCCATACCCACTTGGTTCTGGGTTTCTTTACTGGCACCAAGATCTTTTCTCTCCACCTCATTCTTGCCAATCATAGAAACTTTGACACCCATTCCTTCTAGTTTACTTTGAAGGGCCCAGTTTTTAATTTTTAGCTCATTGATTTCATGAAGGACCCATTTCAAAATTCTAAAATGGTCAATAGAATTGTTCCTAGCTAAACCCAAGACATCAACAACGGGTTCCCTATCAAGGTTGAAGCAAGTTTTAGCCGGGTCAGGGGTAGCAGGGGAACTAGTTCTAGCATCTTTGTCCGACAATGGGGCAACAAAAGTAGTATTGTTAGCACCAGAGTCCTCAGACTTAGGAGAGTCTTTGGAGTATGACACAAGGTTTTTTCCTGGAAGATTCTTGCCAACATTTATGGTATTAATGGTGGGACTTCCTGGCTTAGGCGTAGAGCAGGATTTCACAGAATTAAGGCTTTTCTTACCAATTTGGATAGAGAAAGGACTAAGGACCATCCTAACCAGGCTCAGATTAGGAAAATTCCCTGAGCAGCTGGGTTCAGTATCATCCTCCTCAAAATTAGGAGGGGTGACAAAATTAGCAGGGGTAGGAATTTTTTAGAAGTGTTCAACAATTAACCTAATTAAACCAATATGCAAGATAGGAAATCTATTTGGGTTTTTCTTGTGATCAACCAAACTTTTTCTCAAATAACAGAGGAGAAAGTAAGGAAAAGAAACCCTAACCTTGTAGTGAAAATGGTTGAGCAGGGAAAATTGGTACCCATAGACCCTGGTGAAGTGACCATCCATAGTAATGTACTCCAAGATGACACAAAGAACTTTCCTCCAGATATTTTTTATAGTGTCGACTTCGAAGTAGCTGGTAGAAATTTTCACCAATTTCATTCTTTCCTTCTCTTTCTTCAGAAATCTGATGACAACTTCATCGGAGAAAACTGTGTCCCTGAAAAGTTTATGGCCATTAGTGGACATTCTAGTCACTTCAGCTATAAGGTTTTCATCAAGCTCCGCTTTCCTACCAAAAAGGGTAAGTTCCCTATTATTCTTATTCTTCTCAAAAAGCTCAGTGGCCTCCTGATTCAACTGATGGAGTTTTTCTAGAAAAGGAAGTAAACCCCTGCTTTTTACTTTGTTTCAAGCTTTAGGATTTCTAGTATGAGTCTCAAAGTTGTCTGGCTCCACTGTTTTCTTGTCTCCACCCATTTTGGAAAGCACAGTGGGGCAAGCTGAGATGAAATATTTACTTGAAATGGTCTCGGCAAATCTAAGAACCCACAAAGTATGCCAGAAAAACCTACAGTATAAGGAACTAAGCTCGATCCCATACAAGCTGATGATTGTGATGTAATTACCCCATCCTATCATCATTAATGAGGTAACATGCTTCTTCCCATGTGACACATCATAGTTCAGTAAGGCCTGGACGTTAACACTTAGTTCACTAAAATTTAGCCAAGTACACAGTCCTTTGCTCTTGACCCCTTCATTCGCAAAAAAACCTTCCATGACATTGGCCTCTCTATAGGCATGTGAAATCTTTATATTATCAAATTTGGCTAAAGTCGATTTAGCGTCATCAATCCAGGACTTTATAGTCCATGAGGGGGGGGACCTACCTATTAGACAATCAATAATATTTTTGGAGTCCCCTTCTAGCCAATTTTTTTTGAAATTTAGACTATGGGCCAAATTTAAAATATGAAAAGCTCTAGCAGCCTCAACCAGGTGATTGGTTTGAGAACCAAGAGGGGTGGCAGTTGCACATAGAATTTTTTTGAAGCAATCCCTTATTACTCCACCGCAACCCGCCGCCCTAGGATTACCTTTAGCCACTCCATCTAAATTGGCTTTGACCCATCCATTTGGCAGAAAAGACCAGCAAACACCCTGTCTATTCTTCTTAGCTTGTTTAGGAACACTGGGCACATCCAGACTTATATTCCAATCCTTAGCGAACAAAAGATCATAGGACGAGTGAGCATGTTTCTTGAAATTGTTAACCTTCTAGGGTATAACTTTGACATTTTCTTTCAAAAATCTAATTATTTTATCAAAAACAATATCCACTGGTGCTTCTTTATTTCTGTAAATTTTGTTGTTTCATTCTTTCCAGAGACCCCAAGCAACATGAGGGAAAGAGAGATCCCACAAGTGTCAAATAATAGGATTATGAGTCGGGGCTTTCCATTGATAGAAGAAATATTCAATAGACAAAGGAAAAACCCAAGAAAGTTGCCAGAAACTGATGATTTTTTCCAAATCAAGGCAACAAAAGGATGGTGAAGAAAAAAATGACTCACTAACGCAACCTCCTTCTTGCAAAGAAAACATCTATTAGGTATTTGAAAACCACACTTGCAGAGGTTATCAACCATAAGCACCTTATTTTGGAGAAGGATCCATAAAAAGATGTTGATTTTAGGGACCAGATGTTTGAGCCAAGCCTTCGACTAGAAAGGGGGAGATGCCTGGAAAGAAGTAAGCCTTGAAAAAGTAGACGAAACAAAATAATTTCCTGAGGGATCATCACACCAAACAAGACGATCTTCTATCTGATCAGGGCGGAGTCTGACAACCAGCAAAGAAGACTGAATAGGAGCAAGGGCCTGACTGACAAGGCACAGATCCACCCATTTTCCATCCACACCATAGTATTTCACAAATGATCCAAAAATAGCTTTGCAATTCTTAGCCCATCTGCTAAAAGAGTCAATTTTTATCAGGGGCTCGTTAAATAACCATCTATCCTCCTAGAATCTAGTTTGGTTTCTGCTTCTAACCTGCCAACCCACTCTAGATTCAATAACTTTTCTTCCATTAGTCAAATTATTCCAATAGGTTGAGCCTCTAGGAAGAAGATAGGAATCCTTCAAAATTATAAAGGATCTATTACCCTCCAAATATTTGCTAGCAAGGATATAAGTCCATTCCCCAGCAGACGAAAAAATTCTCCAAATTTGTTTAGCTAGAAGAATCTTGTTAACTGTTCTAATTTTTCTAAGACCCAAACCTCTGGCATTTTTAGGTCTACACACCAGATCCAATCCTATAAGAGGTAGTATTTTTTTTTCTTCAACACCCGATCAAAGAAATATTTTTTGAATCTTTTCAATAGCGTTTGCAAACTTAGCTGGGATTTTGAAGAGACTTAGGGTATAAATCAAAAAATTCTAAAGAGTAGCTTTGAGGAGTTGAAGTTTTCCCACTTGGCTTAACAGAGCTCCTTTCCAGCTGACAAGTTTCTTACTAAACCTCTCAACCAATGAAATCCAAAAGGATTCTAGGGGTTTAAGGCTTAAGGGTAAGCCAAAATAAGTGGCAGGTAGGGACTCCACCCTGTAACCAAGGATTCTAGCAATTTTATTTTGTCTGTGAGTAGGAGTGTTGAAGAATAAAAGAGAGATTTTTTGTTTATTAATCATCTGACCATACACCCTCCCATACTCATCCAACAGAGAATTCAAGGTTTTCCCTTTCGAGACAGAAGATTTTCCTAGGAGCTTAGTATCATCAAAAAATTGTTGATGAGAACAAATCAGATTGCTTGAGGATGGTTTGAGACCAAGAAGAGATCTATTATCGATCAACCTTTTCAAATTCCTACCAAGACTTTTAGCCATAACAGTGAATAAAATAGGGGAGATCGGATCTCCTTGTCTTAGACCTCTAGTGCTTTGGAAGAAACTAGTAGGAGCACCATTAACCATAACAGAAACTGAAGCTATGGACACGAGTTGTTCCACCATTTGAAGAACCGTGTTGCAAAACCCAAACACCTTTAAAATTTTAAACAAGAATTTCTAGTCAACTCTGTCATAGGATTTTGAGATATCAAGATTTAACAGAAAGCCTTTAGTCGTAGATTCAACCAAGGAATGGATATTCTAATGCAAAGTGACAATAGAATCCAGGATCTGTCGACCAGGAACAAATCCATTCTGTTGAGGTGAAATCAGAGTGGGCAAGAGAATTAGGAGTCTAGACGTCAAAATCTTCAAGATGATTTTATAGATCAAATTGCAAAGGCTTATGGGTCTGAAAGCCTCAAAGTTCTCCGCACTTGGCTTCTTAGGAATTAAAATAAAAAAAGTAGCATTCAACTCTTTTAGGAGACTTCTAGAACCAAAATTTTTTTTAACAGCATTTACCACATCTTCTCCAACAATCTCCCAGAACCATTGGAAGAAAAACATAGGGAACCCATCAAGACCCAGACCTTTACTCCCTTCAAAGGAGAAAATAGCCAACTTAACTTCCTCATTGGTAGGAATAGCAGAAAGCATAGATTTATTTTCCTGATTAATCACATTGGGAATAGCCTCTATTAAATTATCCTGATCATTTTTGTTATTTTCATCACTCTCCAAAAAAGATTTTTAAAGAATAAGACAACATGCTTTCTGATATTCTCCTCCTCCTCATACCTAGTGCCATACACTTCAATTTTAGAAATTCTATTGACAGCCCTGTGTTTTGAGGTCGACAAATGAAAGTATCTAGTATTTTTATCACCTACAGATAACCATAAAGCTCTAGATCTTTGTCCCCATAATTCCTCGCTCTTTTCCAATGATATCATGCAACTTAATAAGGATCTCATTCTCTTTTTCCTTAATGTCACTCAAATATACTTCCTTTTGGATTTTGTTTTGAATCTCCCCTAGATCCATTTGAAGATCAAATTTAATCTTGAAAATTTTCCCAAAGGACTCTTTTTTCCATTTTTTAAGGTTGATTTTAACTTCCCTTAATTTTTTTGCTACCCTAAACATACCTGTACCAGGGATACTTATATTCCACCATTTCCTTAGATCTTCTTTAAAAGAAGGATGATAAAGCCACATTTTTTCAACTCTAAACAGGGTATTTTTCTTCTTCTTTAAAGGCTCCACAACAAAACTAATGGGGAAGTGGTCAGATCCAATCCTAGAGAGGGCTTTAAGAGAACAATAGTAGTTAAAGAACCATTGATTGGAGATTAAAGATTTATCTATTCTAACCTGGATAAGATCCATACCCTTTCTGCGATTTGACCAAGTGTAGGAAGCTCCTTACAAATCCAGAT
Source organism: Sequoia sempervirens (assembly GCA_007258455.2). Lineage (NCBI taxonomy): Eukaryota > Viridiplantae > Streptophyta > Pinopsida > Cupressales > Cupressaceae > Sequoia > Sequoia sempervirens. Next base: position 23,209 of record VDFB02149257.1, on the reverse strand, counting down.
CAATCAATGTCTGGTTGTTGATGAAGCTTTGAAGATCCTCTTTACTCTCTGCATTTATCTAGTAACCTCCAGATTTCTCTTCATTCAGTAATGGAGTATTAAAGTCTCCCATGACAACCCGAGATTCTCTGTCAAAAATTCTCCTAAAAGCAGCCAACTCCATCCAGAAGGATTTTCTGAGACCTTTTCCATTGGGGGCATAGATATTTGATTGGATGCAACTAAAATTATCCCTAATATGGGTGAATCTAGTATCAATATGGTTAGTTCCTTCCATAATCAGATCCCATTTGATTATATGACTATTCCAAAAAGTAACAATACCTCCTGAAGCACCATTTGAATTGTTTCAATGTGAAATAAAATGCTGAAACAGTTTCATCTTTTCCACTTTTTCCTTAGAAATTTTAGTTTCCTGAATAAGAAGAATATCAGGCTTGTGATCTCTAACAAAATTGTGCAGAACATCCTACTTGTGGGGATTATTACGTCCCCTGATATTCCAAGACATGATCTTCATGAGTTACCAAGGGAGTTGAGGTACTCCAGGATGGTTTTTTGAGAGCCATCCGCAATATCCTGAAAAATATTATGCTCTCTTGTCCATTTAAAAGAATTTTTCCCTCAAGAGCTCTTTATTGCTCCACAGTCTGCCTTTTCTTTTGATCTGGTTGAAATGCCACTTTGGGTTTTCCATTGCTTGTTTTTTTTTTTCTTAGATAAAACCTCTTCTTTGTCAGACTCTTCTTGACTATCCGTCCCTTTACTAGATTCCCATTCCTTATCAGTAAGAATTCTTTGCTCCTAGGGTAATGTCTCCATGATTCCATTTAGATGAAAGGTTGAAAAGTTGCTAGAAAGTTCAGTAGAATGGTCTAGATTATCAAAGGACTCCTTAACAAGTTCCAAGGAATTAGGATCCATAAAAAGATCAACACCTGGAGGAAGAAATCCTTCAGAGGAAGGGAGAGGAAGAGGGATGTTTAGATCCAAAGAAAGCCCCTAGATAGGGATGTCCTCCAAGCCAAGGTTCCCAACAATATTTTCAACTGGAATCAGCTCTTGGGTTAAGGGGCTAACATCCTGATTCTACATCAGAGGGGCTTGATCCATATTTGCAACTCTATCCTTAGTTGTTAGGGTATTCTCAAGATCTTTGCACCGGAGTTCCTGTGGGACCTCACCATTATTACCCAAATCACCATCAGCCTTATTTGAAGTACTTTGAATGTATTATTCTCTTTATTCTCAAGGTTTTCTCCATCTAATTTCTTTCACCATATAGATTTCAAAGAACCAGCTGGTTTCTCTTTCTCTTTGGTGGCATTTAACGGACATTTCTTAGCCCAATGCCCAGATTTTCTACATTTGAAACAAGAAAAAGGGATAGTTTCAAACTCAATGTCCTATGACTAGGAACCCAACTTCTATTGAATCTCAATTTAAGAGGGGAGGTTAGCATTCTGAGAGACCCCTACACATATTCTAGCATAAACTAATCTTTTTCTAGTAGCAGTCATAGCATCAATAGAGAGGAGCTCGCAATACCATAAAATACATCCTCATTCCAATATTCCAGAGGAAGGCCTCGGAGTCTGACCCAAACTGGGACATTCTCAAAAATAGAGTCAGTGAGGTCCAAATTATAAGACCATTTCTTTAGGGCCAAGGAAGATTTCCCTATAACCCAAGGACCACCACTTCTAACTGCTAAGATATCCTCTCTGCAAGTGAACTCAAACATGAAAAAACCCTTAGGGAGAGCTACTACTAAAATTTTTCCATTAGTTCTCCATTTTTTTTGACAAACTCCCTAACCTCTTCAATGTTTGGTCTAGGGCCCATAAGTTTCCCCACCAGGGATCTATCCATTAAAGCAATATTATGATTAATTAACAAATCTAGCACAGAAATTACAAACTTACCTTTTTTAGGGTTAGAGATATTTTGCACCGGAGGGAAAGAAGACTTTCCATTTGGTTTAACCCCAAACAGAGAGGTCCAGGGTTTGCGATTGCCTCCAATGTCTCCAGTGGTCACCACCACACCTTTGGATTTTTTATTTTTTTGGTTGGCTGGGGAGCCCACAAGATTAGCTGCCAGTTTATACTTTCCTCCCGAATCCACCAGGATATTGTTTCTAGAATCCACATCATCTGCATCAGCCACACCTTGCTTCTTACTCAAACCCAGCACCTGTTCCACCTGTGATTTCTCAGATTCTACCCCGCCTCCATTTCCAACGCTTGATTTTTTGAAATCCCTCTTTTCCCACATATGCTCGTTCTCATGCTCCTCCATTGTATCCTAGCATCGATGTTATTAGAATCATGTAATGGTTTTTCATGTGGAAGGAGAATGTTTAAGTTAGGAGGAGATGGTTGATGCAGAGTCATTAATGCAATTGAAACCTCGATTCATCATAACTAATGTAAAGGAACATCACTGGATCATGTGAAAGTTAGCCATAATGCAATGTAACCATCAAGTGCAAAGTGTTAATTTTCATATAAACATATCAAGGAAAGGTACCATTTAAATTTAAGCCAAATCAAAGGCTTGAATTAGTGGATTTCCCAAGGAATAATTTGCATGCTAGGATAGTATATGATAAGAACCCATATAAGATGACTGATATAATTCCTATGATCTTTCCCAAGTGTCATAAGGTGTAAGCATGTAAACTAACATATGCACAATTCACAAAGTGAAAGAATAATCATCAGGAGTTATGGCCATTTTAGCAACAAAAAATTGACTTGAGCTACCAATGATTCCCAAGATAATAGAATTTCTAAAGATAGAAAAGGTTCAATTTCATTGAAGAGCATATTCAGAATTAGGAGCATCCAAAGGGAGGCAACCATTTGAAAAAATGGAACCATTGGAAATGATAAATATAGATGGAATGAAATCCAAATTATGCAAGTATGTAAAAGCCATATTACCGCCATCACTATCCTCCACTAACCATACAATAGGAGACATCCTCACATATAATTAATGAAATATAGGGTTGAATAAGTAAATGTTATAACCATGCAATTTTCTTACATATTTATATTTGATAATCTCACCACCCGTGACTATTGCAAATTAGAATCTCACAATCAACAAGTACTAAGGAAAAGGCAATAGCAGTGAATCATCAAATGAGATGTCATAGAAAATATCTCTGCTAATTTCAAATTTAGAAATGTTTCTATATAAGTATTCCTTTTCCATGAAAAATGGGAATGTTTCCCCAATTTGGAGACTAGCAAGATTCGTTATCCACAAAATCCATGTCTTGGGAATGTAGGATAATCCATATTGTACATTATTCCCAAGAAAAGAATATTTAAACTTCACCGCCAATGCTCCCACATACTAACCATAAAAGGGAATACTTCCCTAAATATAATTAGTATCGAGGAGGGGCTTGCAAGCTATCTCATATTAACATACACTGATAAGGATGCCACATGTGGAAGTTAAAGAAGCCACATCATATTAGAAAAGTATGCATCTCTTCATGCCTCGACATAGTGATTAGGCCAAATTGCCACCTATGCACAAATCAAGTGAGATCAATGATGCATGTTGATAACCAAAATAAATCTATGAAATATGTAGCATGATAAAAAAACTAGAAGTCAGTAGAAGAGTATTTGGTATTATTAATTCACCAAGTTCAAGTATTCTTGATATGAAGGAACTTTTAAATGCAAATTCTGATCAATGGCTATATTACCAAGTTGATTTGCTTGTTTAATAGCTTCCTTGTAGCAATGCATTACTTCGTAAGAAGATAATTTTTTTTAAATATGAAAAATATGAGAAACAAGGTAATTCAAATTCTAAGAATCCAAGTAACCCTTCAAGAATTCAGACACCACAATCATGGAGTCACCCTCAATCAAGATATGAGAGATGGATAGATCAATTGTAAGTTTCAAACCCAAACATAAAGTATTTAGTTTTGCAATATTATTAGTTCCATCTAGAGAAGACTTCAAAAAATTACTCCAATGAAATTTCCTTGATAATCTATTAGAACAAAAGCAGCCCCAAATTTTCTAGGATTTCCTCTAGAGGCTCTATCAAAGTTTAGTTTGATGTAATTCTTAGGTGGAGCTATCTAGTTAATAACCAAACTCTCCACTTAAGGTTTTATATTCATTATGGAGCCCACACTAGGGATCTTGAAGAGAGACCAATTTATAAGGATAAAATAATCCCAAGAGGAGAAGAAGTTATTAGTAGATCCATTCTTGTATAAGCTTGACATAACTATTTCAAAGATGGAAATTTCAATTTTTTGGATGGTTTATCCCATAGATAGTTGTTCCTTTTTAAATATCCATCTATTCCTTTCGAGCCATATGTTCCATATGAGGATTGAAGGAGAGATCTCCCAAAGACAAGAAAACTTAGAGGAAAAAATAATCTAGACCAACTCTGAAAGTGGTGGAAGATCAAATTTCGTAGAGAGTGTCAACCCAGTCTATTCATTAACCATATCCAACATTCATTTGCAAAAGTGCAATTAATTAGAAGATTTCGAGTAGATTCCAATGCCTTGCCACATTACACACAAGGGAAAAGAGGAACTATTCCCAGTCTATCAAGTCTCATTCCTGATAGAATTATATCCTTGATTTGTAACTAGCTAAAAGAACTTGTTTTCAGAAGTACATTAGGACCACAATAGAGGTGAGATGGCCAAGATGGAAGAACATCATTTTTTACCAAAGATTTATAGCCATCTTTAACATTATAATTTCTTGGTTTTGATCTTGTAAAAATTATTTCATCAAGCTTATCTAAAACCACAATTTTCCTTTTTGATAGTTCAACTTTAAGAGATTCCTTCATGTGAGAAGGTACTAGAAGGAAATTGAAGTTCTTCAATCTGAAAGAGTGTTAGGGATCTTCCTTCACTTTATCACCCCAAATATTTTTTTAAATATTCTCTAATTGGGACCAGTCCCCTAGAAGTTTAAGGGGTTGATAACCATTCCATTCATCATCCAAAAAAATGGCCTTCTCACCATTGTTAACTAGGCAAGAAAGGTGAGGAAGAATGGCATATCTGCAGGAAAAAATGAAATTCCAAAATTTTCACCCAGTTGGAAGGTTCCTTTGAGTGAAAATTCTTTCCCTTTCCATGGAGTCCAAATACATATGCCTCATGATTTGGCACCATTTTTTCTCTAAATTAGAGTACATCTACCAAACAAATTTGGCACTAAGTGCTTAATTTTCTAAGAAAATATCTCGCATTCATATCCCCCTTGAAGCTTTTGACTTGCAAACATTTTCCCAAGCCACAAGGGGCAGTTTCTTTTTCTATGTGACATTTTCATCCCAAAAAAAAAATTGAATTTTTTTTTGTAGAGCTAAACCTTTCCCATAAGGAATTTTTAAATTTGACATTAATTAATTTATATGTAAAGAGTGAAGGAAAACCTTTAGTAATATCAATTTTCTTGCAAATGAAAGCCATTTGGATTCCCAAAGAAGAATTTTGTTAGAGGTGGAATAAATGAGATTATCCCAAAAATTATGCTTTTCTTTACCCAAGAAGAAGGCGATTCGTAAATATTTGCTATCATTCTTGTTACTAGTAGTTTTCTTGCATTTTTTTGTTTAAATTTGTGTACGTGCATGTTGTATTCTTTTGGAGAGAAGAATGCTTCAAATATTTTTATTTATATAGGATGATAGTGTGTTATACTAGTGTCCATGCAAAGCACTAGCATCAAGTATAGTATCCTCTAGGTTCAAATTCTACATATATCTCTCTATATTTATTTAATATTCTAAAACTAAAACTTATAAATTCATAGTCCAAAATTTTTTAATCTATATTTATTTATTTCTCTCATATTTTTCGCTTATTTAAAGTTTACATTATCTAACTTCTAAAGTAGTTCTAGATGTCTAGTTTTACTTTCTTAAATAGTACCAAAATATATTTCATTCAAACCTATCTAATCATAATGTAGAATCAAGACAAATAACTTAACTAATAAAATTTAGATAAATTGAAATATTTCTCATTTGTCATTCTAGTGAACTCGATGTTTCACACCACTTTGTTGTTGTCATTCACCTTTTACATTTTGGTGAACTTGACACTGTAAACCATCTTCTTTAACATAATTTTTTATTCATCCATATTCTTAAAGAAGAAATATGATGAATTTTATCCAATCACATCTAATCATTGCTAAAAATTCTTTCTTTTTCCCTTTTATTTCGAAATTACAAGTAATCTAACCATGTTGGATCTCTTTTTCCAAAGCTTTAATACTCTCAAAAATTCATTCTCTCAAGAAGGTTTTGACATGATTAATGATGCTCTTGATGACTTTATACATGTTACTTCTTCATTTATTTCTAGCTCTGCACAAGAACCTCATGGAAGTTTTGACCCATTTAATGAAGAAGAATTGTTAATTGACTACTCTCACCTCAAATAAAAACCTCCAAAATTAGATGTTGAACACAACCCTTATTTTCATTTTCCTACTAGCTAAAATGGTATTTGAAAAATTGAACAAGGAGTTAATGTCTCTACAAAAAGTATATTGCACTTTTATAAAGTGGGTTTAGGTAACAATAATCCTCCACTATCTACATCACATCTTCATTATCTATTAGTACATATATATCTTCTTCTAAAATAATTCAAAAAAAATAGTATTCCTTTTTTCTATCTACAAAAGAGCACATCTTGTAATGCTTCAAATGGGCCACTTGATCACTCTTCCTCCTCCTGATGATATGGCACAAATAAGTAGACAAGTTTATTATAGGTGTCAACCTTTGGATCACTTGGAATGTGCAAACCAACAACCTATTTGACAAATTTTTCATCCTTGATGCCAAGTTTTGAGTGACCTTTGAGGTGAAATGGAAAACATTCCAACCCCAAAAGGAAAGTACATGATGAGGTTTACCAAACAACTAGGTAACCTCTAGAGGCCTAAAAGGTCTGACATTTAGTTATACAAGATGTTGTCTAACCTCATCAACCCAAGTACACTTAAGTATAATGAATAGATAAATTATTGACTCTAACACCCCCCGTCAAGTGTTACTTGGGGACATCACAAAAGTGAAATAGATAGTTCAATGGGTGTCGACTACTAGGCCATGTTAGGTACCCATGTATAAAGTTTCCCATAAAGTGGTGTAAAGGAGAAAACCTAGTGGGAATAAAACTCCTTTCCAAAAAGAGAAAGAGAAGGATTTAAGACCTTTTGAAAAGATGTTCCATAATAATAGGAACATCGTGATGAAGAGCTTCTGAAGCATGTAGAATTTGTAAACACTATCGAAGATGAACTAGTGTTTTTTGAAATTAATGAACCTCCAAGAAATGTAGATCAAGATAAGAGAAACAAAACATTAGATGAGTGATGATGTGAACACTACTCAACTATGAATACACATATTCTTGTGAAGTTGAAAATATATATAGTACTATGATTTTGGATTTATTCATGAATGACATGTGTACACTACTAATATGTACATAATTATGCTCTACATAAGTACTAAAATCTCAAAAATTATGATCCACTGAAATAATCCCCATATGAGAGATCAAAATAGAAGTTTCCTCCACCACTCCATTGAAAGAAGCATTAGCATAACACTATCATAATTACCCCTCAATTCTAAGAGATATAATCAAACCAAAAAAAATGGGGCATAAAAGTGTGCAAGGAATTTAGACCCAAAATTAGGTCCAAAATATGTACAAGAAATTGAAAAAGGGTGTGCATCAAGGCACACACACATGAGGAAAGCATCACAAGAATCCATTATTGTGATGGAAAAGCAAGGAAACACACACAATGTAGTGAGAGTAATGAGGATCTATAAATGTGATGTCAAATCAAGATTCTACACAACCCCCTCTTACACTTTATAATTCAATTTAAGTAAAAAATTCCAAAATTCCCTTCCTAAGGAACATATTCAATTTTGTGGCACTTTAGGGTATGTGCAAGATCATCATGGAAAAAA